>JABEYC010000995.1:0-17641 GCA_013266195.1 Fusarium zealandicum | reverse complement strand
GGGATTTGCTGCCACAATATCAAAATACACAGTTAAACTCGGAGCCCGACTGCCATGATTCGTGTCCTAAGCCTAAACGCAAATCTTGCCTCGGCTGCCTAGATCAATACGGGTGATGCTCGAATGCCTCGCATCGTCAGCTCTCAGTTGTCCGCTCGTCTACGAACCTTGATATCAGGGCTGCGATTAATTCAAGTTATACCATACGAATGCATATTTGTATAAATTCTAACATGCACTATGTGATACGAATCTAGGCAATATCTACTCCGCATTCTGGCACTGAATGGACATATATTGTTATCCCTTCAATTGTTCCAAAGTCTACTTTAGCAATACCATATTTACTATTGTATATTGATAGGAGTTCTTACACTTATCAATATGAAAACGAGTATGAATACGATATATATCATCAATTAACAAGTTCTTAATTCAAGTTCAGAAGTCCGGATTGATTGAAATATTTCAATCCTCGGGGTGAATTTGGGGATAATTGGTGTTGAGGCTATCTTTACTATTTTTAGGTACTATAGATAGTATACGCCCGAGATGTGATTAGTCAAGTCACAGGCGGTGGAAGTAAGGTCGCGTGACTAGACACGTGATTGGTATTCTGCCACTTTACTCCACATTTCTCTCGAGGCCTCATCCTTGACTAACATTAGAAGCCCCCGGTATATTAACTCATGTCAATTTTTCCAATCCAAGACCGAAAGTAGCCTCTCAATTCAATTCTGCCCCAGTTCAATTCAGCTCATTGAAAAAGTAGCCTTGAATTGAATTGAGCGCAGCCCTGCAAGTTGATACATACGATGCCCCGCTTAGCACCTTGATCAAGGCAACGATCTCCGATACCGGAGTTGTGACCAAGAAAGATCTGAGCCTGATCCTCTTTGCCGTAGTCCTTTATAGGAAGGCCTCGCAATACCTATCTGAGTACCTATACCTCGGGAATTATTCTAGGCTAAAGCACGCAGCATAGGATCAAGCTGAGGAAGTGGAAAGTCAGCCCGCTGAATTTCGCTCATAGATGTTTTGGAGTTTTTCCAGAACTTTAAAAGAGAAAGCCAGCCCTGGAATATCCTGACCAAGAAACCGTGGACGGCTACCAGTATAGCTCGATAAACCTCCTTTATTTCATCGTTCGTAAGAAGATGGATATACGAATCAGCTCGGCTTCCCCTTCGGTTTATATCTATTTACAGCAGGGTAGGCTACTGTTAAACCCGCTGGCATATGAGCCCGGAACCAAACTCAAAAGGTATGTACTTGGTAATAGTACTGAAATTCTCTTTCTTTACTATTAGATAATCTAGAATTATATTTCTACCCTCAACGGCGGACTATCGAGTAACCCAAATCCCTGCCAATAATCTAGATCGTCCAGCTTTCGCAGTAATCGCTCAAGTTTAGCCCTCGCATCTCCAATCTCCAATTCACCCACTCCACTCTCCAGTTGAGTTTGTTCGCGGTATGCCGCCCCAATGTCCCGAATCTTGGGGACCAAGCTACTGCCATTGGCGTCAAAGACAGCTTGTGGCAGATGATACAGGATCTCCAACAGATCATCTACGATTTTCTGGTGCTCTTGGGCGCTGGTAGCTGTTGGACCAAACTTTTGGAGGATGTTGGAGCGGATATTAAGGCTCGTTACGAATAAGTTGGCGATCTGGACATCGTGGCCTTCTGTGACGTTGGATGGGCGGGACAAGCCACCACGCCATCGCAGCTCGGGTGGAAGAGTATCGAGAACGTGCTGCACCTTTTTCAGGTATCTTGTGATGGTAGTCTGCGGATCCGTATCCTTGGGCACTTGCTGCATCTCTTGCCAGATGAGAAACAGGTCGCTCAACGAGTTGAGCCCCGGGACGTAGGACGTGTCGTCCCCATGCCAAGCCGGCTCGTGACAGCTGTCGGGGGTTCGAGGCTCCAGCTGATAATCCGACAAGGGAAGTGGCCGTGGAAAGTTGTCGATCCGGTCCTGGCTGATTAGACTGATTGGAAGTCTTCCGAATATATCCGCGCTGCTAAAGATGGTGAGCCAAGAGGTTAGCGTTAGTCAGAGTACCCCTGAGATCCACCCCCAGAGCCCCAACGTACCATGCAGTAGCAAAGAGTAACCAGACGAGTCTCCTTATGAGCTGCTGCTCAGTCTCGTTATGCTCCTCGTGTACCCGATAATACGCCAGGTACCGAGCCCCTGCAGCCGCCTCGCTCAGCGCGTGATAGGCACGCATGCTGCTCAGGCCCGATCTGGTCATGGCACTCATCGCCGTGCCTACATTGTACAATGCGATGCACCTGTCTATACTGAACGAGTCTCGCGTGAATCGACTCTTGAGCAGCCCGTGGATATCCAGGAACTCGACGCAGTAGTCTACTGTCACTGGCCCATAATCGATCCGGGGTAGCGTCGCTTTGGTTGCTGCGCATACGCTGACGACTAGCCCGCAGAATTCGGCGTCAACGTCAGCTACACCTTGACGAAGGCGTCGCAGAAACTGGTGACGGAGTAAAGTCGGAGACAGAGGATGGATCAGATTGAACCAGTCTCCAAGTAAACGCGTGATGACAGACTCTGGAGCAAATGCAGAGAGCCAATGGCTTCCCAATTCCGAGCAAGTTCCGGGTGTCGAGTTCTCCAGGCGCCCGGACAGCTGAGGGCTTTGGGGCGATGTAGTCGAACGAGGAGCCTCACTATTACCGGCTGGCGGTATCGAAAGGTTGTCGGGAGAGGGGATTGCCGGCGATCCTGCGGCCAGGTTCTGGGCTCTCTGCGCATGCCTGTAGATCACGTCAATCAAGTCACTCGTCTTACTGCAGGAGTGGTATTGACTTGTTTGGCGGCCCTCGTCTCCTCCTTGGCCGTTGATGGGTACATTCTACGTCAAGGAACGCGCATCCCCGGCATCGTTGATGATTGGGGTCATAGGTGCACTATTTCGCCGCTATTAGTGACCACACACTCGTACAGTGAGGGGTAGCATGGCATGATGGCATGTTACTGGGCCTACGAACTCGGATCTTTCTGGCTCGGCAGACATCGCAGGCTGTTTGATTGCGGACCCTCTGCCCTGGCCTGACGTCGGTCGAATCAGCAGAAACAGGAGCATGGGGGTTGTCGGCTGCTTCACCCATTGATGCGACGGGTTTATTGCGGCAGAAACAGCAATTTAGCCTGCGGGGAGTATCGCTCGAGAGGAGTGGGCACGAGTCATGGGAAGAACAGCAGCAGATGACCCGAGGAGAATGTTCGGATCACCTCGTCCCTTTTAGAGTCTCGCCTATGGGTTAGTTCGCCGAAACATCGGATATACCCAGATGATCCTACCTTGACAAGGATAGCGTGACTCCAAAAGCTGGCAGTCCCCCCCGTAAGCTGAAGTTGCAAGACTCGATCTCGTCCAATTGAAGCCCCCCGCGGAGTGGACCGTTACTCCAAGAGCTTAGCTTGTTCCAACTATACCCAGGCTACCAGACAGACTTTTCAACTTTGTCTTCCCCATGGGGAGTGGAGAAGAAGCATGGGGGACCATGATGCGTTACAGACTCACGGTCACGAGACTCATGGCCCATGCGTATATAAGACCTCGAGGCGAGAAGCTCAGATCAGCTCAATCGATCTCCATCAGCGCCCATCCTCAGCTCTCTACTTGGACCACCGTTAGCGATACAGTCCATTACTGTCGCCCACAATGGCTTCCAAGGAGGCTCAAATCGACGTCGCCGAGGACCATGTCCCCCAAGCCTCACCACTTCCGTTCTGGAAACAGACCGAGCTGCGGAAGCTGTATGCCATGATGGTCTTTCTCTTCTTGGGCTCAACAACACTCGGATATGACGGCAGTTTGCTCAACGGGCTGCAGACAATGGGTTCATGGCAAACCTGTAACTATACACCCCGGACCTCCTGCACCGTCTCCCCACCACTGACTTTCCATGTCTAGTTTTCGATCACCCCGAAGGAAGTCGACTTGGCATCTTTGGCGCCATACCCGGCTTCGGAGGTCTATTCGTTCTTCTCTTCGCCCCCTACATTGCCGACGGGCTCGGTCGAAAGAAAGGCACGGCTGTTGGTTGTGTCATCGTCATCGTCGGTGCCCTCATGCAATGCTTCCCCCAGAAGGGTTCGGGAGCACGACGGGACGGTCTATACCTCGCTGGACGTTTCATCATGGGCTGCGGCTCAAACATCTCCAATGCCACCTGCCCGCTGCTCATCACCGAGATCTCCCACCCCCGGCATCGAGGCAAAATCACAACCATTTATAACACACTTTGGTATCTCGGAAGTATCATTGCGGCCTGGGTGTGCTTTGGAACCTTGAGGAACCAGACTGGTACTATCCAGTGGGTTCTCCCCACCGGTCTGCAGTGCCTTATGCCAGGAATCCAGCTGCTGGCCATCATCATTGTGCCCGAGAGTCCCCGATGGCTTATCAGCAAGGGCCGGGAGGAAGAAGCTCGCAAGATTCTTGTCAAGTACCATGGTAACGGAGACGAGAACGATGCGTTTGTCAGATGGGAGTTTACCGAGATTGTCAACACCATCAGATTCGAGCGTGAAACATCAAGCAACGGATGGGCAGAGCTTGTGCGCACTCCTGGCAACCGGAAGCGATGCGGCCTGATTATTGCTACGGCTATCTTCTCTCAGTGCAGTGGTAACGGTCTGGTATCATATTATGTAAGTCCCTCATCTCATCAGCTTGGCTACAAACTAGGGCAGTGGACTAACCTAGCACTAGCTTGCTACTATCTTGAAAACCATTGGTATCACAGAGTAAGCTTACAGCAATGCAACCCTGCCATGAGAATACACTAACATGGTACAGTGCTGTCACCCAATCGTTAATCAACGGCGGCTTGACAATCTGGTGCTGGCTCGTCTCCCTCTTCGCCGCCTTCTTCGTCGACCGCGTCGGACGACGATCTCTATTCCTCTTTGCCGGTGTAGGCATGCTCATCTCCTTTAGCATCTGGACCGCCTGCAGTGCAGTATACGCAAAGACTGAGTCCTCGTCTGCCGGTATCGCCGTCGTGGCCATGATCTTCCTGTTCTACGGCGTTGCAGGTGCTGCTTGGCCCGGTCTGACTGTCTCCTACACTGTTGAGATTCTGCCTTACAACATCCGAGCCAAGGGTCTCACGCTTTGCTTCTGCTTCACTGCTCTCTCCGGCGTTTTTAACCAGTGGGTGAATCCGCTTGGTCTGCAGCAGCTTGAGTGGAAATTCTATTTTGTCTACATCGTCATGCAAGTTACCACCCAACATCAAAACTATGACACCAGCTAACAGGACTTTGCAGCTTGGTCATCGAATGTTTAGTCATCTACTTTTTCTTTGTCGAGACAAGAGGGCCCACCTTGGAGGAAATCGCCGTGTTATTCGATGGTCCAGACTCTGCCGCTGGTATCGCCAGATCCCAAGCCGAGATGAAGAGTGCGATCACAGAGGTGGAGCGTGCATAGAGGTCCTGGCCACGTCCAATATTCTGAATTTCTTCGCCTCTATGCTCTAAACGACAGTATCTTGAGCTGCATCATAGTAGTAATCATACACCAGATCCATTCCTCTATCAAAGAGGGACTTGCTGCCATAATATTAAACAACGCGGGTTCTTCCCATATCTTTGACATTATAACCCGATATCAACACAGCTGCCTGATTTTAGCCTTTTTTACTGCATTGTTCTTTATGCACGAAGATATATAATACTATTCAAGGTACAATACAGCAAGCGGTGTCAGAAGGTTGCATCACTACAACTCGGCATGCGGCTATACAACTCCTCCTCCGACATTCTCTCTATTATAAGTTGCTATATAAAAGCTGTTGCAGCTTGTATTCCTCCCTTTCTTTTGTCTATTAAATCTGTTGGACTCTGCGGATGGGCACCCTCGCCATGGTGATCTCGCTTCTGCCAGTCCATGATACTGACACTCACAGCAGGGTGCGGGCGAGCGTGGACACTATGGCTGCCCAAGGGTAGTGGCATACTATGATCCGCATGGAGTGTGCTCGTATCATTCAGAAAGCGCTTGCTGTGTTCTTCGGTCCTCGTTGTAGGCATATTTGCCAAGCATTGACTGCTAGTGGTTTGGACATAGTTTCTGTATTGTGATGGAAGATCGCTCTGACCCATGGAAGAAGCGAACATATTGGGCATGAAGCGTGAGAAGAACGACTTGAGGGTCGGTAGGCATGCCGTGGTGATGGCGATAGTGACTTCTGTGTAGGACCATATGGCAGCACCTACGTTATCCCAATTAGGGTCATTGGTTGCAGCGGCATTTTTCAGCGTTCGAAACCGGAAGATGGAGATGACACAAGTGCTGGTTATGTTAGTGCTAGTAGGCCAAGGGTAGATTGCGCTCGCCTACAAGAACCCGAGGCTGAAGATTGCCAAAAGCATGACCTTTTGTTTCCGGGGAAGATTGAGGCTGTTGATAACAGGCAACGGAATGCAAAATATGGCAACATCAGTGACCAGGTTGAAACCCGCCATGACATACCATAATGTCAATGAGTTGAGACATCGGCCAGGAGTATTTGGGTCCCAGAACTTGGCGACTGGAATACAAACGAAGATATTAAGAAAGGCAATCGTGACAGTCCAGGCAGCCATGAAGATGGCGCCGTAGAATGTGATGAACTCTATGCTCGGCATGCAAAAGACTCTGCGATACTGGAAGAGAAGTCCTATCTTGACAATGCACATCGAGATGTTGTAAATGATGACGGATGCGTAAAATGTCTAGCGAGAAGCGTGAGCGTGGGTCTCTAGTGTCTGTTGACAAGGCATGAGAGACGGACCTTCATGTAAGGGACATATAGTTCGTGCGGCTGTTCCCAAGTGTGACGTCCTAGTCCATATCTGCTCTCTACGGCTGGGTTAACAATCCGTGCGGTCTTTTGTAGTGTAGGGAATGTCGATGGAGGACTTACCCAAGCCGATAAGCACAGCAGTTCCAAGGATGAGCACCTGGGCAATCACCATGAACCCATCGTCCCACCCAAAAGAGCGCAGGACTCTTGATCGCATGTAGGTGCGTAACCCGACGGCTGTTGTGGATAGAACAGAAAAGGTGACGAGGATAGCGTGAATCTCGAGGCAGCGGGAGGTAGTATCTAACATGGTCGTGTCGGCGTGACGCAGATACATGGTGAAAGAACTAAAAGTCGAGCTTGATTGGCATCAACACATTTTCTTGAGACTTGGCCGACCCCGTCCGCAAGCGAGGGAGAAGCAAGGGATTTAATACTCGTATAATGGTACTCGTACAAGATAGATGCTCTGTCCGAGCGATACCACTCTCCCCAGAGATGGACAATGCGATGGGGCCTTATATTGCAACCCCAGCGCCCCAACATTCTGGTATTCCCATTAGCCCGCAGCCAAGCCCTACAACGAACAACCATGCACCTGTCAACTAGCTCTTGGACCTTGGCAGATACTCCGCAATGCGCTCGACGCCCTGGGCCATCCGTACTTGCCGAAGAATTACGGCAAGCATAAGAGCCAATCAGGCCGAGACACCAACTGCCGTGTTTTGGCAGCTGTTACATGGCGATGCAAGGCTTGCGGGCGACGCGTTGGAGTCTGTGCTCGGACGCGGTAATCACGTACAGCGGCAGACAGCTACTGTACTGTGCCCTATGGTAGGATAGAGAAGCCTGGCCACGATGGGAAGTACCACGGTCTTCCTGTCAAGGGGTTTACCCAAGATCCTGAAGACTAACCAAACATCTTGCACGATTAGATCTCGACAGAATGACGAGCGATAGACAATTGATCCACTTGCGGTAAGAGACTGAGCAAAGCGAGAGATGGCCCGGGAATTATTCCGTCTAGGACTGTGCAGGAATCTAATCTTGTTATAGTTGAGTTCACTCTCCCCTGGGTGGTAGCAGCAACAATGTTTCCATGCAACTCTATCGAGCTACCGGAAGCCCTGGCTCTTCAGCCCGTAAGCGAAGCCAGGGCGTCGATTTGGCTCAAGACTACAAGCCCGTGCCAGCCCCAAGCTGGTTAGATGCTGATGCTAGTACGAGAAGATACACAGAAGTGCGTGCCATGATCTGCTTGTCCGATGTACTTATCGGTAGATCGTAGGGCTAGCGGGGGTCTATTCCAAAGTTTATTATTTAGTGGATTGATGAACCCCGGCCTATGACGGACATGTTCGAGTGTACGGCGTAGCAGGATCTGTCTGACCTGTCGCTTTTCCACATGGATTTCGGGAGTTAGTTATATGGCACTCTATCGATGAGGATGCGTAGAATCGTGAAATCGTGAAATCGTGAAATCGTGAAATCGATCCTAATTTCCATCCAAGTAGTAAATAGATAATAGGATCCAAACACTTCCTGAATTCCGTCTCAGCTTGACTTCAGCCAAGGGTCTGTAGTCTCGAGAAATAATTGTAAATCATCGATAAAAGTGAAAGACTTTCACACAAAAACATATTGCTTCTGCGAGCACTTGATGGCCCAATGCTATATAATGTCTATTGTTTATGGCGTTTGTATGAATGGTGCAATTGCGGATACGAATTCCATACTCTGTTCTCCAACTCTTTTTGAAACCATCTACTTCCGATGATATCGGCCATAGCCCGTAGGTAATTCAAGATTACACCACACCATTGAGCTTTTCCAATGGCCGACAGATGGAGCAAGGATGTCTGGAGGGGGTTGAGATGGCATAGGGGCAACGATAGATCACGCAATTCACCACTGGCAACTGTCAAAAAGCGAGCTTCGAACTGACAAGACCGCGTGCAGAAGAGACACGGTTTTTTTTGACAGTATCAAGATAGAAGAATCCCATTGATTTTTATACAACAGCTATTTGAGCTTAATCAGGACTTGGTCGGTCAATCGGGGGTTCAACTCGATGAGAAGAAGTACTCCAAATCGTTCCTTTCATTTTCATCGTGTAGCCAGGTCGGATGCTGTAGAGGCTCTGGTAGCTCCGTGTCCATGTCATAATCTTCGAGACTGAATGGCCGCTTGGGCGACCAGGATATATTGCACCCCCAAGGCGTAGACTTCCTAGAACAGACACCGCCGAACTTCTACCTCATCAGGGCCAAAATGCTTATAGTGGCGTTCGCGCTGGAGACCAGCGTCGATTGCGGCTCTCATTGCGTCGGACGGTGAGACATCTCCTGTGAGTTGTCTGATAGTCTCTCCAACGGCACAGCCATGTTGAGTCGAAAGAGCCGCAATCTTGAAGGGTTTGTCGAAGGGAAGATGATGCACAAGCTACTCTCGAAGATTTGAGATTACCTGACTCTGTATTCATAGCTTGATTGTCGACAAGGGTACAATGCATACCCGGCAAGCTCTGGAACCTTCATACAGTGGACAACTATGACCAGCCAGTCGCGAAAGGCTTCGACGGCTCCGACTTGTTACTCGACCCTTTCAAGTACCAATATTGGAATGGGAAAAGCCACGGGCAATCATCGTTGACCATCGGCTGACAACACGGAGAGTATGAGCTAACCAGCATCGATCTTTGGCCGACATGTCCGCATCAAAGGCGTTGTAAGATGCTTGTATTGAGGCACAGAAGAGCAAATCCCTCTTTGATAGAGGAAAGGCACATCAGACAGAGGTATAAACAAGGCTTGAACCTCCCTCAAGTCATGTCTTGAGATTGAAGCCAGGCCCGGTTTGGCAATGATTAGCACGATCTAACAAGATGCAGAACAAGCGTCAACACAATCAATTGGACTACTCGAATCTTGCTTTCCCATTCTCAACATGAATCGATCTCATACCAATAGTCCGATCCATAATGGCCAAGGCGGTCGAAAGGATCAAGAGAAAGGCGTCTGCCGCCTCACAAACGACACGAGTGAGGAGAGCAACAAAAGCCCCCGACATATACATGGATAGATGGTTGATGTAACAGACAGACACAGACAGCTGCAGCCAGAACAGCACCTGAAGCTTGGGCGCTTAGGCTGCATAGAGCTACGAGGGACTTGAGAGCTACTACTATCATGGATCAACTGCTGCAAGATGATGTTGTCACTGGCACTGTATCTCGATTGCGAGGGAAGAGAAACAAGCTCATTAACTTGAAAGACTCTAGTCTTTCTTCAGGCATCCCGGGTTGCCGAAATGTTTGAGGAATCGGACTTCCGTGAAGATTGCGCAATATAGTCTAGATACAAATTTAAAAACCCTCTTAATAGAGGTTAGGTGGTCGAGTAAGCATGAAAGAAGCCTGGGTGTTGAAATAAATCATGGGTGTTGTCTCCCAGGCTCCAGCTCTCTAAAAGGTGCCTAAGTGCTGATGGTGGCGAACCCCTTCTGCATAGCGTTGAGGTGGCTCCAGTCGTTGCTGTCGTGCGCAAGAGCCCAGGCCATGACACTCTTGATACCGCGGGTCTTGGCCAGAAGGGCAATCTTGGCCAAGATGAGCTCGGGGGTGTCCCAGGACCAGAAGAGGCGGACCTCGGAGTCCCAGTACCACTCAGCTCCAGAAGCCAGGTCGGTGCGGCCCTGCTTAAGAGCCTTGTGGAACGAGGCCGAGATGTCAATACCGTCACACTTGCCGAAAGCGGACTGGCAGCCGGCGTTGCAGTGGGCAGGAGTGTTACCGCTATGTATCCCGTTAGTCTATGATTTCTCCAGCGTGGGAACAGAGAGGTGCTTACCAGAAACCGGACTGTCCACAGCAGTTGCCATCGCCGCAGGAGAAGAATGTGCCAGTGCCACAGGTAGCGTCAGGGGAGGTGGTCAGGTTGGTGGGAGGAGCGGCAAAGTTGGCTGCCTCGAAGGTCATGGTTCCAGACTTGCCAGTGTCGCTTCCGTCCTTGGGGTCTTCGAGGAGCTCGGTAGGGCAGCCAAGGGGCTCGGTGCAGGTGTATCCCTTCTTAGTGGTGAACCACTTGGCGTAGAAGGGGATACCAACGACCAGCTTGCACGCAGGAAAGCCGAGGGAGATGTACTTGTCGATGGCACGTGCGGCGCCCTGGATCGACGAGGCATGGGCCGTGTAGGCATCGCGGCGGTTCATCAGGTCGTAGGTCATGATCTATGCAGGTTAGCAAACCGTCTCCCAAACTAATGCGGAAGAGCGCATACATTGACGTAATCAACGGCCTCGTTGATGAGGGGAGTCTCGGTGGGAGTGTAGGCAAGCATATCACGCTCGAGACCAGGAACGGCGATAGAGAGCTCCTTGTCTCCGACAGCCTTCTTGATGGCCTTGAGAAGCTTAGGGTAAGACTTGATCTCGTCCGTCTTCTTTGAGTTGGGGATGCGCTTGTAGTCCTCGCCGTTGCCAGCAGGGTACTCCCAGTCGATGTCTGTATTGACCTGTCAGCCTCCACAAGGAAATCACCATATTCGATACACTTACCAACACAGTCGAAGCCGAGTCGGTCAAGAGTGGAAGCCACGTTTCGGGCGAACCTCTCGCGGGTTCGATCGCTCTTGGCACCCTCGCCAAATCCAGCCGTGTCGGCCCAGCCACCGAGGGCAAGGCAGACCTTCAGCTCGTGGTCAAAGAGGTTGCGGACCTCCTTGAGAGGCTGGAAAGGCTCGTACTTTCCTGCGGGCTCGGATGCGAAGAGGGACGAGTTGGCAAAGGACATCATGACGTGGGTGACGGTGCTTGTCAGCTCCTTGGGGGGCAGCTGAGCGGTGTGCCACCTAAGAGAGTGTCAGTTGTCTCGCTTTCCTTGGTCGTCGGTGTGACGCTTACTGGTCATAGTAGATGATGTTTCGCGACTCGCTAGCAGTGGCGACGGCGGCGGCACCGAGGCCGAAGAGCATGGACGGATGCATGCTGATGGTGAATTGAATATAGAGAATAAATGAGTGACTTTGTACGGTTGGACTGTGTAACTAGATGGTAAAAGAGTGAATGTTGCTGCGGCCTGGTGTGAGACAGAAGAGACGAGAAGTGTGCTTGGTTTTATATCATAGAGGCCTGCCTGTCAGACACGGCTACAACCGCCCGTCCGCAGCGAATAGTCTGGAAGCATACGTAGTACAGGGTGATCCTGGATAATTTCAGGAATTAGGTTTAATTGGCAGCAAGTGCTAGATGCACTTTCGATGCAACAGTTCATGTCCATAGAGTTTAATTAGTACCCCTATACAGCATAGCTCTCGCCCGACTCTTCCGTCCGCCGGGGTTTAGGCTGATCACCTTGGGTCGCAGCGTCGAGTACCTGGCTTATCCAAGTAATCGCTAGGTAGGACAAGTATCGCCTCACGAGCCGTTACAAGGCGCTACTGCTTATCTTATCAGAGTGTATGGCCTAATTGTGCGTCCCGTGATAGAAGCAAGGCGCAAGCAGTAGCGAGCCAGTAGGGAACAAGGTCAATGCGGGGCCCCACGAGTCGTTGCGCCCTCGACGAGTTCCATTGATTATGGGGGGTTGCAAGTTCCAGCGCTTCCAACGTCTTGGCTTACTACGTGGTAGAAGCATAACCCCGAGTCTAAAAAGCACGTTCCACTTTCAAAGCGGCATTTATCTTGTTTACATCCTAGTACCGGCTGATAGACACTTCCAGCGTAGCAAATTCGTCCCATTACTACCCGATAGTTCCGATCTACCTCCCAATCATCTACCAGAAAGGCAAATAGAGCCCCAATGGCCAGGTTGTAGAACCTTATTAATATATAAATAGGCGCAAGGACATTATCCCCCTTATACACGCATTTCTCCTAGCCCTCTAGCGGTCAACGGTTCTAGAGCAACAGCTATGCCTGAGTATCACGGAGTCGGCGTTGAACTTTGGTCGGGCTTTGCAGCATCTTAGCTCGCGGCAGCCAAAGAGAGACGGTGTTTGTTAAGAGTTAATGTGAGAAGCCGGCAAGGAGACAGGGGCTTGAATTAGGCTTCTCATACGCCCGTACAGTCCAGCATCGGAACTAAAGATGGAGACAGATGTAAATCGAGGCCACATCTTGAACCCCATTTTATGTTCCCCATCGTATGGAGAGGGAGAAAAAAGGTATAATAATAATGATACCTAAATCGAGTTTTAGGTTTCCTACGTCACTACGTTCATAAATAATATATATGAAATACCTCTGTACCACATAATGGCCTTGAATTGTATTCGCCACTTCATTCGGTTATCGATATACTTTTCTTCCCATACCTAAACCTTCGAACTTCGCTATGTCTGCTAATCTAACTACGCCTACTCCTCGGAACGCTGAGAGTTAAACCTCCGTCGAGGATACCACGGAGCTAATAACGCAGCTAGCTCGAAATTCTCTCACACACTCGAACATACGGAGTACTCAACACTATCTACCAATGTCAACCCGTTTCTCGCCCAAGATTCTCGATCAGACCCCAAGTCTCCCGAATTTGTGCCCGAGCACTGGGTTAGGACTATAATTCACGCCTTCTCTCAAGATCCCAGCAGATATCCGCGCCATACGGCCGAAATTTCGTAGCGATCCGATAGACTACCAGATGCTTAACACTGCCTAACGAGGCCCTCTCGGCGTGATCAAACGGTTTGCCAATAGGCAGGGGAAAATGAACATTATCAATGGCTTTGATGGACTGGTCGAAAGTGGAGAGTTACTGCTTGTGCTGGGACGCCCGGGGAGGTACGATATCCAGGACCGAATCCATGGATCGCTTGGCCTCTTTAAGAATAACGCAGTGGTGTTTCCACATCACTTAAACCCATTGCTGGACACGCGCATCGTTTGAACCTGGACAAGTCATCTGGGTTCAACTATCAAATTGATCTGACCCACTTCATTGCGGTATACCGACTAACCCTCCAGGAATTCCTTGGGATCTCACGCATAGACGATTCCGAGCAGAGATTATACGTAGACTAAGCTGAGACAGACATCCACTTTCCGCACTGACAGTGGGCATTACGCTTTTGTTCGCTGCATCAGCACGGATACCGCCGGAGCGGCAAAGTCTATGCCATCTTGGGTTCTAATTGGGCCCGACGACTCAAACAACGCCATCCCTTTAAACAGCCCGTCAAGGCTTGTAGCAGATAAACGAACTGAGCTTCTAGCCAATGAAGCCAGGCTGTCAGCAGGGTACATGGTCCCTCATTGAGTTTTGGCGTGAACGTAAGTACCTCAGGCCGCCACATTGACCTCCAGGGTAGGATACCTCGTAGTCCTGTCGAGTTTGCTGATGCGTGGAGGATGAGTGGACAAAGGGCGACTTTGCTCCAGAGTATTGCGATATTCTAGCTCCAATAACCACCCCCTCGATGGAAAGCTAGTCAAGAACTTGAAAGATATTAGAAGGACTCAGAAAGCCCGCTTTATATACGTGAGCTCCAATAACGACGGATCATTGATGCTCCCCGCCGAGAGCAACCAGTCGTGTTTCCGAGGTGCCATGTGTTATTACCCATCTTCTCAGTGTCGGTAGCTGGCATAAAGCTACTCATAGGCGAGTAAATAGGTTCAGGTCCTAATAATGAAAATCAATAATGGCTGCGGACTCATGACTTAATAGTCCGCTAAGTGCAAGCAGGGCCTTATCATGCTGAGTAGATTCTCGAAATGAAATGAATCTGGCATATATGCCTGTAGACTTTGTGTCGTGGTACAGGATGAGTATATCGTTAGCAAGATGAATATAAACTACAAATGGTTGCTAAATTTATGTTGGAATAATGTGGATAATAAGAATAAATAAAATAAATCATACCTGTTTTTACAAATTATTTAACCCAAGTTCTTTGCTAAATAAATTCAAATTAATACGCAAGTTAGAATTCTTAGTATTATCTAAAGATGCACTCTTATCTGATTACGAGAACATCTCGAGGACTCAGGGGTAGTTTCTTGACCTTTTAGCTATCATGAGCACTTTACTTATCATTTCAGAGGTCAAATTAGTCTACCAGTAGTCTGCCGATTCAAGCAACACAGTCACTGATTTTGTCCGCAATAAGCAAGCAAAGATTCAGCGCGGATTTCCTCCTAGGCCTAGCGTTTATATTATTCATGGAAAAAAAAAAAGTAAGAATCCCTCAAGGTATATCTTTTTCTCCTGTATTCAGGTGTGATGCTTAATATCTCCGAGTAAAATTGGATTGACGAGTCAGCTAAGATTACCGACGGTACCCTAGACTATGCCATTGTCAAAGCTGCTTTGTGGTCTAAGTGGTCGAATTATAACCTTATTAGTGGTTGTAAGTTATCTTCTCTGTTACTTGCATTGAGTCAGTCACTTACAAATTAGGGGCGTAGAACCGCAGAGACTCGAAGGAGACCTGGTTGAATTCTATAGGGTAGACATATTGGAAAACGTTCACCTCTTTAACCCGCCCTTCCTTCCCCTTATCCTCAAGGGGAAGGCCAAAAAGGTCATTACTATCTCATCTGGTATGGCAAATCCCGACTTCATTACGAGTTTCCGATAGTTGGCGGAGCATCTCACACTATGAGCGAAGGCGCACTCAACATTGCGGTCACCAAGTCTAACGCCCAGATAGGAAGGTGGTTTGTTTATAGCCATCTGACCAGGTGGCACGCAAGACATGTCCAACCGTGAGTCGATATGAACCCTATCTTCCTAGCACAAGCGAATATTGGCAGAGTCATTGAGGAGCAGACCAAAGAAATACGCGATATTATTGTCAGATTCAAGGTTTATGCGCCACACTTCGAAGGGTTGATTATTCCCGAAGAGTCTGTTACGGCTGTGCTGTCTTGTCAGATAGAACATGCATATTAGTTATGCTTAAAACCAAGGGCCCAAGACTGTGTGACAACTGCCGTGGATAACTGTGACCCTATCAAAGATGCTCATGCATTTTCATATGTAGTTTTTAGGATATATGGTATTCATGTATTATTTTGAAATAGTATACTAGACGTATGGTGGCAGATGGAGAAATCAGTATTACTATGGAACAAGGCCTTGGACAAGTTGGATCGATATGGCGCCACGCCTCAGCTAACACAGAGTACAATAAACTCCCAACTGGATATTAAATAAAAGAGGAGCCAAGCTTCGCGCCAGGGTACTTTTCTTTGATGCCATTCTCAAAAGTGTCCCCACCAACGGTTAGATCCTTGAAAGCCGGACACGCTAGATCCAAGATGGCGGAACCCAGAGTATCGGTGAGAAGTTCGAGAGGAGCTGCAATAAGAGAGAATAGGTTGGACAGGGAGTTGGGGGCGGCCGTCTTGACAACCTCAAAGACGAAGCACAACATGTTGTTGCCCTCGAGAAGTTTCGCAAGGTTCAAGACTCCGCCTGTTACATCACTGATGTCAACGCCGGCATAGCTGTTGACCGCTCCCAAGTTGCCTCCGATACTAGAGCTGTTAGCATGTCTGCCCCTACCCCTGTTGAGATCTTGATAAACTTACCTGGCAAGCTCAGGATACTTGGCAACTAACGCGAGAAGATCCAAGTTCAGGCCGAGCAAGCCGTAATCAGCTGACCTGCGATACCAGTTTTCCGGGATTCTCTCCCATCCCCGGTTATAAACAAGTTTTCCATTCTCGACCTGGACAGCAAAGAAGCTTCTTAGTGTCTCCTTGTCTGTATTGAATTAGTGCCTCGATCCCACGTCTGGGGTTGGACTGCATACTCATGATATCCTCGGTGCTCCCGGCAGTGTGGTTGGAAAGCAGGCGAAGAGCAAACATGTACCCGGCATTGCGGGCAATCATGCCAGTGAATGGTCCGTAGTAAAAGTTGGGGTTGGTTGCAATCGTCTCGTGGAAACGGGTCTTGGCTCGCTCCGAGAAGGTGTCCAAGTCGTATGTACCATCCTCAGAGGCCATATCGTAAAAGGACTGGAACTGCTCCAGGACCATGGTGGAGGCATCTCCAGTGGTGTACAAGTCAGCCCGAGTCAGAGATGAGTCGCCTTCGATGATGTTGTGCGAGCCATTGAGGCCTCTTGGTGTCCCCAATAACCCGATCAGGTTGCCCAATACGTTCTGTGCCCCGCTAGCTGTGCTTCCGATGGAGAATCCTGGGTTGAGTGATAGAGGGTTCCCGACGAAGACGGTGCCCATGGTCGCCAAGATCGTCCCAAGGTCCAACCCCATTCCATAGACCTTGTTGATGGCGCCCGCAACCTCTGTCAAGCTCGTCACTCCTTTCCGACTGATGTAGCCATGGTTCGCAAGCGCATTGAGGGCTGGGCAGGGTCCTCGCTGATCACCCCTCTCGAAGTTGGGTGGGATGAACTTGTGAGCGCCGGATACGTCGACAGGTCCGTTTTCCGGATCAAACAATAGCCTCTTCTCGCGGCTCTCGCGGACAACACTTCTAGCCTTTAGCGCGAGTTTGGAAGACACGACATGTCCGACGGGCCCCTCGAGATAGGACGGAAACCCGTAGACATGGCTGCCAAGACACAGAAATAGAGAAAAGAAGTATAGCCACTTCATGACATGTGGCTGACAAAAGATTGTAAAAGAGTGTGTAAGAGAGAAAGAATGGTTCAAAGAGAGTGACGCTGAGGATTGGAAAACGAAACAATCTGTTTGGCTAGCTAACCCTCCTGCTTTTCTTGACCTCGTCGGCCACTCGGATGGTTCCGCGGCTCATGGACGCCAGTAATTGGGATCTACCTACCTTGTCCTAGCTTGGCAATGACAAACAGGAGCCATGGAGCCGGGTCTTGGGTACGGCAG
>JABEYC010000993.1:0-14872 GCA_013266195.1 Fusarium zealandicum | reverse complement strand
GGAGGAGGAGAGGGCGACTTCTTGGGTCGTTCAACGTATCTGACAACGCGAGCAGGCGAAGGGGCTCTCTTTGGCGGGGGCGCCTGGGAGGGCTCCCTGACACGCTCTCGCTCAATAACTCTGGTGCGAGAGCGCTCGTGCTCGTGCTCATGCTCATGATCATGGTCATGTTCGGCGGGAGATACACTTCTTGGTCTCCGGATGATACGCTCCTCTCGAACGCGGGAGATTGGGCTGGGGCTTCTGGGGCGGTGTCGGTCAATGGTCTCAACCTGACGCTGGCGGAGAACCATGGGGCCAGCTTCGCTCCGGCGGTCTTCTCTCAAAAAGGCGGGCGTACGAGATTCCTCCCGGGCGGGTGGGCTGATGGTGACAGTTCGGCGGCGAAAGTCGGCCTCACTGAAGCCCTCCGGGGCAGAACGTCGAGGAGGCGGGTAATAATCCCGTTCCTCGAAGTCGTTGGCCCTGACACGGGACATTTCGTCTTGTCTACTGAGACAGCGTTGCTTTGTTGTACTTGATGCGAGATTTATGATACCAGCTCAACGGGCGCTGATGGTTACGGGACACAAGGTGGGGTTCGAGTGGTGGTGAGCCTCAAGCTCCAGGTAACGTTCTGAGAAGCCAGAAACGGGCAGCGAAGACCAAGCCAAAAGAATGCGATGGTGTTGGAGGAAGAAAGAAGAAGTAAAAACCAGGGCAGCCAAGAAAGAAAAGAAGCCGTGAGCGTCAGGTGGGTTTAATGGCTCCCCTCGTACGCCGCAAGACGCCGCTGGAATCAGGGTGAGCAAGGAGCCAGCAACAAAGTCGTCATCCGACAGCAATGGTGAAAGGAACCCCCGGCCAACAATAGGGTGTCAGCCGCGACCTTAATGGAGGGGCTGGGCTGGGCTGGGCTGGACAAGGCAAGACAAGACAGGCTGCTAGGCAAAAGCGGGGATCTGGCCGTCAGGTTCTGCTTTCGAAAGAGGGTGGTAGCGGTCCGCGACGGGAAGCCTAGATATACCGTAGTACGGAGTAGAGAGGACGCTGATCTCTGTCTATCTTGTCGAACAGTTGGTAGATCGAACAGCTGGTAGAGTCGTCTTGAGAGATTCGTGGCCAAGTCGACCTGTCGAGGGCTTAGAGGGCGTAGAGGGTTTTGTCGGTGCAACCAGGCGACAAAAGCATCATCCAAAGGACTTCATGCGCCAGCCCAGTCCGGGATGGAACCAAAGGCCCTGATTCCAACCCATCACCAACGAGAACACCCATGGCTGCCCAATGAGCCCGCCCCTCCACCCACGCGAACCGCCGTGATGGAGGGGTCAAACGCGCAGCCTGGAAGGACATGAGACCTGGGCAACCAGCCTGATGACCTTGGCTCTGGGAATGTCTCTGCCCAAAGCCCGGCTTTGACAGTTTGACTTTCCGAGATAAATGGATCCCTGTTGACTCTCCCGAGGCCTACTGTATTTCTGTTGAACTCGGAATCTCTTTGGCATCCAAGGATAGGTAGATCTTGACCCCAGCAAATATCCTGCTGGCTCCTTTGACCAAACCCCCAAAACCTCGTTTCTCTCATCCAGGCTGGCTGTGGTGTGGGGTCTCACTGACGCAATAGTGCAGCACCTCACACAGCCCTCTCCGGCTTTTTGGTCCTTGGCCTATCCATTGCTGGATGGAGGAACAGGGCTCAGAGGCATCCCCTGCCAGCTCCACCAGCGCCCACTGCCAGCGAATCACTTGTAAAGTCGACGACACAACTCGGTGAGCTCGAGAGAAGAAAAGTTCCCGACATTGGTGGTCGGTAAGAGACATGATGGTCTTTCCGGGGTTCAAGTGCTTCCTGCACATCATTGCCTTGAAGATCATCGACCTCGGAGTTCCCAAGAGTTGTCGGGCACTGAATCGCGACACAGGGACCCCAGTCTAACGAGAGCTCAGATCGCTTAGGTTCTAGCCGGTATCATCAAGGCAGCCCGACCGCAGTCCAGTGGCCAATTTGAGAGCCTAACCAAAGCGATTGTGCCTGTTCATTCGTAATCTGTCAAGCTGTTAATGCCTTGGGTTGTCATGGAAGCCGGTGCCTGTGAAGCCTGACAGAGCCAACAGAGCCTATTCCATTGTTCCATCACATGCTGATGCTGATGCTGATGCTGATGCGGCGGCGTCCCCGTCCCCGTCCGCACAGACTCGGTACTTGGACTGGCAGACCAGGGGACATCAGCAAGGCCCATGACAAGGCAGCGCAGCGCACAAATGCCTTTGCTTCGCCGTAAACTTAGCCCAGGTAAGAAATAGAACAAGACATGGAAGAAGCAAGGATGCAGTTCTTCAGCTAGGGCAAGAGAGACCGTCCTTCGCAATCAAGCTTTATGCCAAGGATACTGGGGAAGCATGCTCCCAGGCTCCTCCTACCTGTGCGGACTACCCTATATTGAACGTCTATATTGCCTTCAGGGTCGGCCTCATCCTTTTCTACACATTTCAGTATGTAGGTAGTGATAGATTGATATGCACTTTTTAGTTTCAGTTACTGATATCGCCATTCGATTGGTTGATCATGTGTTGGGGGGTTGACAAGTAATTTCCTCCATCCAGGATAGGTAGCTAGGTAGCCATGTCCAAAGTTGCCCATCCGCAACACACGACATTTTACAAATACACAAAAGATTGAGTCAGCTACAATGCCCGAGAACTTTCTGACTGGCATGTCGGACCCTTTTCCGTCCATCAGCCTTGAGAAAGTCGTTAGCTATTGAATGTATCTATTCAGGGTCATCCGCTTGACACCTTGACAGCGCACCTATGCACCGTTTGATGGGACAGGAAACAAGTAATGCATGCCAATAATGAAATATAAGGACACGTTTATTACAATATGCCTCTTATAAATCTTAAACATTATTCGTCAGGATTTTTGGGCTACGGCCCAAGTTCCCCCATATACGCGAACATCCCAAGCGTCGAGCGATAATATCGGCTGCAGGTGAACAGCTAGAATTAGAATCAGATATAGCAAACCCTGGTTTCCAGTGAGAGTGAGGTGATTGCACTAAGAAATCTGTAAAGAAACAAGTGAGACAACGCGAGAAGAGACTCAAGCATTCCAATACGTCTACAAGATAGCAATACCTCCCCGGCTGGTAAAGGTGAATACCAGTCCAGAGTCGTGATCCTCTTCTCCATTGTTATCTATGGCTTCAACTCAGAGTATCAAACTCCTGATGAGCCCTCTGTTCTCCATTTGCCTTTTGCCGTTGTCTTTGTCAACGTCTCTTCCGTTCATCTATTTCTGCTTCTCCTCCTCGGCCCCTTCTGTGTCCGTCTCCCCTCCCCAGTCCTACTTATCAAGTGGTATAAGTAGCGATGTCCTCAAGAGACCAAACGATACCTCGAATTCAACTTAGTAGACAGTGTTGGACCATCTTCAGACCTCATGAAACATGACCGGCACAGTCTTGACCACTCCACACGACACGATCAACCCAAAATCATCCTTCAACTAATACGTGATATACTCTGCTTGTCGTGGTTTAACCCTAGCACGTACCCTCTGGCCCCAGTTAATGATACTTTTCTGACGACACCAGAATTAGGTGATGATCTTAGATTAAGCTGGAACAGACAACTGGATGACAACCACCAGTTTCTGCTATATGACATTGGGTACATACAATACAAAGAATCAATCATCTCTAAAGAAGCTATATTCAGTCTAAACGCGCTTTTTTCGATCAGAATGAGCCACTAGCAACTTATAAAGTACCCAGGTCGCCTTAGGTATTAGACTCATGCCTGTTCGAGCAGTGCAGCTATTCGAGGAGGATCTTGCCCTGTCCCTAAGAAGACATGTTGGTTCCTGACTAGTGGCAAATATAATACGCAGTGTATTCACCAACTGAGTATGGACAATTGAGTCACGGAGATATTGTTTCTCTGTATCACGTTGTAATCGTGTGATCATCACTGAATCTAGCATTTGCGAAGCGTAGCTCTATTCCTAACCCCAGAACAAGTCAGTATCGCCGTATTCTATCAGATTACACGAATCGTCTCGAGCTGGGAGTCTATCATATATTATACTCGAATCCGAATATGTACGTAAGCTGATGTTGATGCCCTTGGAGTTGCCCCTTTGGAACAAGGGGCTCCGCCATCATGACATGTAAGTGGTATAGTCTGAGGCATTCCTAGATCTTGAATTTTCGTAATCAAGACTCTTCTCGTAGAGCACGAGGGAGCGAGCAGAAGCATCAACGGCAAGGCTAGCTTTACAGAATAATGCGTTTAGCCCCAAACAACCACACGGTTACATAAACAGTCACATCGTCTTCAAGAGTAAACAAATCACCGATGCCGCGCAAATAGATGTCTCAAACTTACTCTTTAGACGCCATCGAAACTAACATAATTCACTACCGGCTACTATTAAACATGTAGGAGTGACAAGTGTGTGCCAAAAAGCCAACCTAGGAATACTGCTGCAACGCCCGATTAGGGAAACCCCCCTTACAAACCACGCTTAGTATCCTTGGCAATTAACCCCGTCAAGCTCGTCTCCGGCTTGGGGTACTCGGGCCGGCCCGCCAACATGTTGACCACATCGGACAGACCCATCCAGTGGGCAATCTTGGGTCTTCTGTTCGGCCAGTCAGTGCCATTCTCCTCCAGATCCTTCATCGCCGTAAACACAACCTCGGAGCCCTGGATGCCGATAACGGTAGTGCTCTTGGGATCCTTCTTAACGTGGTTGTGAGCATTGCGACCAAAGCCCTCGAGGTGCTGAATGCACTTGATGGCCAGACGAACGGCTCGACAACGATCCATGGGCGAAGGAACACCACCCTGCTGGACGTGGCCAGGGATGCTCTCTCGGCTTTCAAATCGGTCGTGGGCCTCCTCCCGGATGATATCCGCAATGAGCTTGGCACTGTAGACCTTACTGGACTTTTCGTTGACGAGAATCAGACGGCCCGCGCGAGACTGGCCCTTGTCTTTCTTGAAAACCTCCTTGAGATGATTGACATCAGAGTTGAGCATCTCAAGACTAATACCTTCCTCAGGGATGTAGACCGCAGAGGCGCCGACATTGAGACCGCTGAGAGTAGCAATGTAGCCGGAGCGGCCTCCCTGGGTCTCAATGACAAACACACGACGGCGCGTGGCAGACGCTGATTGTTTGATCTTGTCACAGTAGTTGACAAGCTCGTTGAGACAGGTATCGGACCCAAGAGAGTACTCAGTTCCGGGAACGTTGTTGGAGATGGTAGCAGGAAGGAGGGTTATAGGGATGCAGAGCGAGGGGTACTGGTCTCTGGCCTTGCGCATCTGGGAGATGGAGTGGTAGGCCTCGAAACCGCCCACAAGGAAGAGAGCGTCAAAGTTGTATTCCTCGATCAGGTTGGCAATCAATTCCATGCCCGATTCGTTGGGAAGCTCTCGGTTCGTGCCAATCTCGGAGCCACCCTTGCTGGCCCAGCCGTCAACCTCGAGCCACTCGAAGGGGCGAATAGACCCAACAGGCTCGTCGCCGTGGTGTCTGGAGAATCCGGCAAAGCCATTGTGGATGGCCATAGGCTCGTGGCCTCGTGATAGACAGTATGCGACAGCCGCACGCACAGCCGCGTTCATGCCGCCAGCAGGGGCACCGACATTGATGAAACCAATTCGCATGCGCTATATGGTCAGCGGGTATAGCTAAATCAAGGACTCAAAACTTACTTCTTTCTCGGGCAGCTTCGCATCGTCAACCATCACATTGGTGGTCAACATGTACGAGTTCCACTGGTCAAAAAACTCGGCATCTCGAAGGGACATGGCCTTGTCAAAGTCTTTGGCGTCAACGGCCTTGGCTAGCTCCTTGGTCTCGGCGACGGCCTTCATCAGCGGCTTGCGAACAATCTTGTTCTCGTTGATAGCGATAAAGGGAGTCTCGGTTTCAGGAGTGGCATCGAGTACGGCCTTGACAGCTTCAACACCTTGCAGGGTAGCCAACATTCGATCGTAGGCAACGGCGGTACCACCTCGCTGAACGTGACCGAGGGTGGTGATACGGGTGTCCAAAGCAAGACCGCCCTCGCTCTTGTCGGCGAGGAGTTCCTTGATTTCTTCAGCGGAGATTTTGGTGCCGTTCTTGTCGCGAGCGCCCTCGGCGACAATCACAATTGTCTTGCGCTTTCCAAGACTTCGATGCTACAAATCGTTAGCGCAAAGACGGCGATACAGTAGAGTATTATAGAAACTCACTCTTTGGACAACAACTGCCATGTCTTCCTTCCAGTCGTGCTCCCGAGGCCTCTCGGGGATAAAAACAAAGTCCGCGCCAGTTGCGACACCAGCCATCAAGGCCAGCCAACCGCAATGACGTCCCATGACCTCAATAACGAAGGCGCGCGAGTGCGAAGAGGCCGTAGCCTCGATGTAATCGACCATCTCACAGACACGGGAGAGGGCCGAGTAGCAGCCAATGGTGGCATCAGTGCCCGTCAGATCGTTGTCAATGGAGCCGACAAGACCGACAATGTTGAGGTGCTGATAGGGTTGGATCTGCTCAGCCGTCAACTCTCCGTCGCGAACAAGCTCCTCCAGAAGAGAGGGCCATTCGTCGCGGAACTTGTCGGCACCAGTCAGGGAGCCGTCACCTCCGCAGATAATAAGGGCATCGATGCCGGCGCGGACCATGTTTCTGGCTGCCGTCAGGCGGCCAGGGCGCTCATAGAAAGCCATACATCGAGCAGTACCGATCAGAGTACCTCCCTCAGAGAGATAGCCTCGAACGTCGTCCCATTGCATCTGCCGGATAAAGTCGCCGCCCTGGACCAAGCCCTCATATCCCTCGTAGACGCAGTAGGAGTCGCAGCCCATGTGAATCGTCATGCGCACAATGGCGCGGACAGCAGCGTTCATGCCTGGGGAGTCGCCTCCCGAGGTCATGACGGCGATCTTCTTCTTGGGAGCCATCTTTGGTGTGTGTGGTGAGTCGATGGCGAGGAGGAGATCGGAGGACAAGTATTTAGATATAGATATCGTTCGATCGGAGAAAGGTCCAAATGTTAAGCTCTGCCAAAGCTTGTCGAGGATGTTAAGCAAGGGCCCGAAGAGAGAATGGAGGGGCCAAGGAAACAGCTGCAGATAAGAAAGAGAAGGTATTCAGTAACGTATCATGGCTCGCAGAGAGTGAAGCTTACAGTAAAATAGGAGAAGAGAAGGGAAGCCCCAGAGTCGACTGATGCTATTATCTCACCAGATGCTTTGAACGCGGGAAATTATATGGCGCCAGCTTCACGAGGCAAGAGTGCCAATGCCAACCTTGCCCGCATGTGGTGACGCAGGTCAGGAGCGAGGGGCAGACCGACTGACCGATAGTGGGAGGTCCAGAATAAAGAGGGGGAAAAGCTCTTATCGTTTATCGGCCCGGGAGCTTTAGCTGTATCATGGTTACCATTACCATTTGCATTTGGCTCCAAAATCTCTAGTCTCGGTGTTTTATGCCTGCCCTGCCCCTCATCTCCATCGCACAAGTTACCTGAGTCTTTTGAAAATAATGGCTCATGCGGAAAGACTCTGCAGAGAGACTCAACCCACGTTCCGGAGGCACCGCATGGAGACAAGCCTGGGGTTGACTGGCCAAGCCCGAAACCAAGGCTGACTGACGCATCACCTCGGCCATAGCTTGTCTATGGCTGACGCTCAGGAACTACGCCGTCCTGGAACATCAAATAAGTTGTTGAATGCGAAGCCTGTAGACAAAACTGATTATCCTAGCACATAGGTGAAGGAAAACATGGCCGGTAAGTAGGTAGCGTCTAAAATCTCAAGTTGCAAGAAACCATAACTATTAAGTCTAGGCTACATTACCCTGTAATAAGTCTCGTCCTTGGCATATAAATCCTTACCCAAAATCTAGACATGGAAGTCTGAACTGGTATATAGGACGATTCTCTTTTCTTTCACCTGCATTGTCCTGGTTGTATAGCGATCTGCTAGTACAGCTGTTGGCATGCAGCAGTTCGTGGGGCTCAAGGGAGATCAACCGTAGCCAGATCTCACGATGCAGGGCGGATTAATAAGACAAGCTTGGGCAACAAGCGACGATCGAGATGCTCCCTGGTCGTCAGGGGCTCATCCATGATGCATCATGCCGTATAAATATCTAGACACGCCATCCGCCTCACCGGCATGTCGCAGCCACCATGTCGCGGGCCTCAGAATGAACCAGTCTTTAACGACGAGGCGAAAACACGGCAAAAACAATATTAGACGATGTCAAGGCCCAATACACCCAGGCCACAATCGTGGCGCCGGGGAACCTCATTGCATGCCGTCAGCGGCATGGCAAAAGAAGGCAATTCTGCAAACTCCAAGGCCTACCAGCGCGTCGGCGCAATGAGAACTGATCAGTCACTGGGGAAACTTGACGGTCAAACAGCAACCGAGACAAGCAGTGAGGATCGCTACGTATCGGATGTACAACACTGGGCTACCTATGGACCACGGGCTGGCGGCGCAGGGCAAAGAAAAGAAAAGAAAGAGGTTCAAAGGGTGAATCATAGTCATGCGGCTGGAGAGCCGGACAGCTTTATGCGCTGGCAAGCGTCGTCAAAATGGATGGGATGGATGGTTGGATTGATGGGACGGCGGAGCGCGTCTGGTGACTGCGAAACCAGGCCGTGAAGCGCTGAGCCGCCTGGACCCTTGAGAAGCGCCCCTGAACATGACGACAGAGGCCTCACAAGGCCCTAGGGCTGCCTGCTGTCTGCTGTGCTGTTGCTGCCCGTCAACCTGCTCGACAGTGGCGGAGGGAATCCCAGGTGACCCGAGCCCAGGCATCGTCACTGAGTGCCCGCATAAGGTCTTTGTTAATGGATGGTAATTCCGCGGCAGCTTTCTCGTCTGATCTGCTCGGCACAAGTCCGTGATCATAACATCCCATGATGCCGGGCGTCTCAAGCGCGGCAGACCGAAGGCAATGATTAATGCATGCCTGACATCCAATATTAACCATGGCGATGGGATGGTCAACGTTACCTTATGGCTGGTTCGACGACCGACTCGGAGCGAGTCGACTCGACTCCCGTTCCGTCGGGAGAAATTCCGGGGTCAGGCGCAGCAACGCGGTCATCAGTCATCACCCGGCCTGTGTTTCCACCGCTGTCGAGTTCCATCGTCGGCGTAATCCAGGCGAGGTCACTGGAAGGCCCGTGGCAGCGCGGAGGCGAGTTGCAGTGTGCTTGCGGATGACGGCGAAACCTGGGGCTCGTCACCATCACGGGGTCACCTGGCGGGTCGTCCAGGGCCATTGGATTGGGGTCAATGGATCCAAAACTGAAGATCCTTTGGCTCTTCTGGGCATGTTTGGACGGGAATCAACGTCGCAATTCCAATCCCAGTATTGTCCCTTGAGTGTTGCACCAATTCGCCAGTTCAATGGAAGCCTGGGCTGGATGCGGACCAATTGAAGCAGCAATGCTCATGATGGCGACAATGGCAGCTCGAGGATCATCCAGGCTCAGGGTCCTCCTCCTGAAGGATTCCGGAGTAAGGGTCTCTCATGTGCCATGATAATACCTCCGACCAAGCTATCTAGCCGGTCCTTTCATCCATTCATCCATGTCGAGTCTCGCTGTTCTCGGTAGAAACACCCGCGCGTCAAATATCACGAGGGATGGTCGCGGCCAGAACAAAGCGAGGCGAGATTGCCCCAGAATGCGTAGGAGCCAGCGTGACTCGTGATGGGGGCCTCAGGCTGGCCTCTGATGAGTAGCCGGTCCTCGGGGAACCCTCGAGGACAGTCCCGAGAGATGCATGTGGGGGCTGGCCCTGGCGAGTTCAGGGTCGCCCTCAGTTCTGGGAGCGGCTTGACTGAGTTGCCCGATTCGGGCGACCGTTCGAGACTCTTGACGGCAGGGATGTCCTCAGTTCTCGACGGAGCCGTTTGAGGGAATTAGACCGCCCCATGACAGGCACAAAAAGGTTCGAGAATCTTGCGGCTCTACTAATGCGGAACGCGTTGGCCAGTACTAACTTTACAGGTTTGTACCTAGTAGAGAGCTGGAAATATGTGCTCTGGTACTACCGGATGAATTATTACCTACAGGCAAGGCTCATCTCACAAGAGGGCTTGCCTTGGATTAAGCACCTGCCTCATCATCTCTGCTCAAGCCAAAAGAAACTTGTCCATGGAACGGTCTTTTCTTCACCCGCACTCTTTCCGAGGGCCGAAAACAGGCCAATCCAACCGTTTTGCATTCGGCCGACGGAACCGGAACGGAAGCTAGAGACAGCTGGCAAATATGACCGCTTGGAGTTTAGATCAGTCTGTTGCTACTAAGCTTCTTCAGGGCACATCGGGCGCCTGAGCACGAGGAGTGAAATAAGTGCCTCTTTAGGTAAGGCTCGAAAGAACTGGGTCAGCAGCTCTTGGGTTCCCCCTGGCAGAAGCCCTGTCCTTGTCTGCCAGCTGTGTCGCTGGAAATCGCGGGTTCTCGTGGCTCTGAGGAGCCAGAGGTTCACACCCCCCACCATCAACCCGCTGGAATAGAACCGTCTCCGCACACCCCTCTCACAATCGCCCAAGCCCCCACCCGATCCGATGGCTAACGGGCTCGCCTCCAAGCTCACTCCAGCGCCTGTCTCCAGACAGGTCGCCGTGGTACCTCCGGGCTGTACTCGGGGACTTTTACCCAGCGCACCCTCCCTTTCGGATACGTACCGCCCTCCTTTCGTGTGGCTCCCACACCCCCCGATTTCGCACCCCCGGCCCTGGCTTTGTGCTCGTGCTAATACATAGCACACCGCGACATTCTTCCCCCATCCGTCTTGCTTTCCAAGTTCACCCACAGACCCAAACAAGAATATCTAGTTAACTCCCCCCGGACTTCGTTTGTTCTCCTCCACATACACAACGCGCAACACGATCACCACAAAAGTTGACGACCCTGCACAAGCAATCGCCTTTGCATGTCTACTCGAGGATCCTTCATGACCAACAGCATCCGTCCCGAAATCTATCGCTCCCGCCGGTTGCACTAGTATCGATTTGACCGACCGCGACTCTGAGCATCACCACTCGAATACACGAGCACCAGCACGCCCAGGCGCATTGTCGGCCACTACTCGATTACCTTTGCCGACGAAGTCACACACAACTCTTCACTGCATTCGATTGCAATTTGACTTCAACCTGACAGCACCTACCACGACATTCCACATCTCGTCTTCGTCGAGTAATCGACAGGCTTAAATGTTTACTATGCCCTATCGACTGGATACTCACGTTCTGACAGTGGATGCAAACGTCATCCACAAGGTCGACACTGGCAATCCCGCCAACCTCTACAGCATGTGGACGGGTGAGTTGTATCCCAACCGTTGGCCGACTTGTGCTGACCAGATAGTCTTCTCTCGATGCGCAGACTCCGTTGAGCAAGGTCGAAGACTAGAAAACCTTAGCTGGCGACTTTGGCAAAGAGAAACCTTTGTTGTCGACAACAAGGAAAAGACCACACAGACTCTCCCCCAGAACATCCCCACCGAGAACCGGATACCCGATCTTCCTCAGCTCTCGGGCAGTGTCGAGTCTCTCGTGGACGAGGAGGCCGTCGACTTTACATCTGTGTCAGCGCCCCTCGAGATTGCCCGCCCTCGCGTACGACGCCAGGACTCGTGCACCAGCACACGAAGTAAGCGTGAACGCCACATTAGTTCAGACGACTTTGAGAAGATGATCGTGTCGATCGTCAAGGACAAGGGCCCTCTGTCGGCGCCTCCCCAGGTTGCGCCTGTTGCCAAGCAATCTCTACCCGCGCCGCCCTCGTTTGAGCGCTCCGGATCTACCACCACCGAGTCGCAGTCCCCTGCAAAGTCCACCGCTGATGAGTCCGATGGCTCGCCTCAGCCTTCACCTCAAAGCCTCTCCCGTACTACTGTCGTCCGCGGCTTCTCCCCCTCCCAAATTCCGACTCCTCGAACTATCCCTACCGCCGTCCAATCCTCCTCAGATGCGATCCCCGAGCCCAAGTCATCGCCTGCTGCCAAGCGCGTGCAGTCTAAGAAGCCTGCACGGTTTGCCCTCGGCGGCTCTTGTTCGTCTAGTGAACAGGACCAGAGCCTGGGCAGCGGCAAGCCTGCCATCCCAATCATCAAGAAGCCCATTTTCCAGATCGGTGGCTCTTCTGAGGAGGATGGCTCTCTCAAGAGCGCGATGGCTGGGTCACGTCCCAGCTCGCTCCTGTCACCGCGCAAGCAGACTTCGTTCAGCAACCACGTCATGACCCGCACCATTGATGATGAGGCTGCTGTGGACTCGGATACCGACTACATTGACGAAAGCGCCATTGATGACGACGAGGACGAATCTGACTGGGAGGATTCTATGGAAGACAGCGGTAAATCGAGCGTGGACGACAAGTTCTTCCAGCGCGTTGACTCCAAGGCCAATCTGACATCGCGTCGATCTCTCATCACTCTCATGCTTGCGCAGAATGAGCGCGCGCGCACTCTGGGAAACCACGCTTCTCAGTCTACGTCTGCTATTCCTCGGTCGCGCATTGCCCACCATGGCCCTTCTCTAGGAGCTTCGCCCAATGACTCAGACGAAGCCCCCTTGATGATGAAGGGTATGCGCGGTCCTGGTCTAAAGCCAATTCATGAGATTCCCCGGTCTAACGCACAGCCCATCATGACTGGCCCCAACCACGTCCAAGCCCAGGCTGCGCTGTCACCTCGGACGACGCGCCGCAATATGCTGGCGACAGAGTTGACAGAGTCTCTTCGCCGCCACCTCCTCTGGGAGCGGCAACAAAAGTCATCAACTGCCAACGCAGTTCTGAAGCGACGGCACACATCGCACGACGTGGCGAACCTGAAGCAGTATCCCGAGAAACCATGTATGAAGAAGAGCGAGGACGTGAACGCGAGCAGCTGGAACCAATACTTTTCCAAGGAGGCCAGCGACGGATACCACTCCAAGGGGTGGTGAATGATACCCATACAGCTATACCCTACTACGACATGTGAAGCAAGGAAGCATCTGGCAGGCATCTGCCATGTACATTGGGCGGCGCACGAGAGGCATTACAGCATTGAGCGTTTTGGCTGCGACTTTTTCTGGCAGCATTGCTTTTACACAAACCTCATTTAGCGGACTCAGGGTCTCTGAAGTCAATTTTGTTACCATTTCTCTTTTCTGCAACTCATGGCTGGCGTCAACGTTATGATACCATGGACTCGATTGTGTTTTTTCTTTCTCAGGGGGCCGTGATTGGCCCGGATGATATCCGGCGGAGCTTGGTTCCGTCACCCAATTTCAGGCTCAGCCAGAGGAGGAGGCTTTACGTGAGCAATTGGGCCGAGCATGGACCACCATGATAGACCACAGGGCGAAAAACAAAAGTGGAGGGTGAGCGGAGACGGGAGGGTCTCGTGGCCTTGGTCAAAGGTGGAGATGGATGAGGAGAAAGAGGAGAAAAGCCAAAACGAGTCACTGAAAAACACTCGCAAAACGGGGGAATTATCTAATGAAAAAAGCGAGCATTTTCTGCACGAAAAACATGAATAAAATTCAAGTTACAATTCAAAGACGTGTTGATTGATGCCTTGGTCGGAATGCCAAGTTGTGAGCTGTCAGAAGTTGCTCCAAGGTTCCTGAAAAGTCGTGAATGATGACGTGCATCTGGGTCATTTTGTGTTTTGTCTTGTAAGCTGGAGATGGATGTCTTTGAGTGTGTGCGTTAATTAGGTTGTGGTGGTGGTTGCAGCGCGCAGACCTTGGAGGGCCCGTGACTGCCGGAGAGTGAGCCGTGGAAGCACATGCCAGAGAAAACAGCCCGTGTACACAAATGATCTCCTATGTTGACTTTGGCTTCACATGCAACAAAGGCTTTCCCCTCTCCAACCTTGGGCAGATTGCGGAGTGAGTCACTGGATTCATTGGGTCCTGGGGTCAATTGAAGGCGAGAATTCCCGTACAACGACCTCGGGAAGACTTGGCGGTCGGGGTTTAGTAGTTTAGCAGCATCCATAGGGCGACGTGCTTTCAATCCAAATCTTTGTTGGGGACCTGGAACAACAAAACCCACCGTCTACGTAGTAGAGCCGCGCTGTCTAGGTAGTAGTACTAGACTTGCGGGTGTCAAGGTCCTGAGGACGACCGAGATGAGGGATACGCTACGACTCGCCTGGAACGCCATGTCGAGGCCAAAAGCTGACGCCTGGGACCATCGACTTTGCGTGGATGGATGGATCTGAAATGTAAAATGCCCGTCACGCCGCGGTTCGGTTGGCCAAACCCGAGCGCAACCACCGCGACGCCTTGTGATGTTACAGTACCCCAACTTATTACAGGACGTACTGCAAACGCAGCTCCTAATTCCCGTGTCTGCGGTTTTGTTTCTTTTTCGCCCCGGGTCCCTTCCGTCCCTATTACCTGGGATTGGGGATCAGAGCAAGCGCCCTTGGGTTGCAGAGACAAGCCACGCCGCGCTGGCTGCACAAATAGCTTCCATTGCATCCAATGCCTCCATTGTTGGCCATGTTTTCCGACATACATTGCGGGCTTGTGTGTGATTTGTTGGCATCTGGTTGAAGCAACCCCCTAGCGTTGCGGTTCTCGTATCTTGGGAACCTTGTGCTGCCAACAAGTCAAATAGTAATTATGCCATCAGCCTACAGGTAGCCAAAGTCACAGCTCGACACTGGAGGCAGCCTGTGATCTTGACAATTGTGAGGCATCCTACTGGCCTTGACCCCCTCCCTCCCTCCCCTCCTAATGACGGCGGAATTGTGGAGGAGAGCCACAGTTGCGGAGCCGCAGTGAGCCCCGCCCCTGGGCTGAGTCCTCTGGTTTAGCGCCACCACTTGAACAAGACCTTATTTACGTGGCTTGTGG
>JABEYC010000990.1:0-25037 GCA_013266195.1 Fusarium zealandicum | reverse complement strand
TTATGGGGCTGTTGCTGGCGTTCGAGGAGGCCTTGAAGGAGCGGTAGGAGGAGATTGCCTTTGGGATCAGGATAGGGCCGAAGAATATGGCAAGGGAGCGGAGGCTGGCTGCGAGTTAGCTGTGTGCGATCGATGTGAGTGGCCGCTGAATTGACGAGGCCAGCCAGATGCGGTGTCATGTATGGGGCAAAGACTTACGAGCCCCAAGGTATCGCCATGATGGCGGGTTCTTGCGTATAATGCGAGAGTTGCTCGCTATCTCTGGTGGTGGTTGAATGTCGAGGTTCAAGGGACGAGGCTAACTGACGTCGTTCAAAGTACAGCTCACCAGCTTCGACAACCTAAGGTAAAGGTGGCGCCAAGGCTGCCGTCGGAGAGATGTGGGGGGGCACAGATTGAGTGGGGCCGAGCTTCCATTGTTAAGAGCGAAACCCTCCAGAATTTCCCTCGACGACTTTTCTTTCTTCCTTTTCAACCACACACCAGTTCGTCTCATTCCCCTCCTTTACTCCTACTGCCTGTTTGCACCCAACTATAGCTCAATAGCGCAATCGATGGCTCACAAGCCTATTCTCGCATTCGTCGATTCTCTCCCGTGATACACATCCAGTGCAGACTCTCATGTCTGTTTGGCACTTTCGAAGCTTTCGCGATCGTCTCTCCATGGTCGTCAAAGTCAAAAAGATGCCTAGATCAAGCCCCAAATACCCTGCCAAGGGTTATTCTCTGTCGTGTTACAAAGTCTCAGCTTCGGCAATGAAGAACTTTGCGTCAAATTTTTCAAAGAGATACATCTCCAATCGTAGCCAATTTTTCTTTGTCTTTCTTTCAGGTAAGGATGTATTCAGTCTTTCACGCAAAGATGCATGTATTCGGTCTGTGCCAGACCACACTATCTATATGACATGCTTCGTCGCCTATAACTCCTTCTTTTCCTCAGAGGCGGCCTTCTCGCTGCTCTTCTCGGTCTGGGCCTTGACGGGCGCCTCCTTGACCTTGGTCTGCTTCGCGTTCATGACCAGACCGGCCACGCCTATGATCAGGTCTTTGAGGAGAGCAATGACACCTGTGCATGCCAGCTGCCACGAGGCGATGCTGACGCTTCCGATGGGGGCGCGAGGGAAGGACAGGATCCATTCAGCCCAGTAGGGGAACCAGCCGTGAGGCAGCCAGAACATGGGCTCTGTGGCGTACCAGAAGGGGAGGAAATATTGCGGCGCGCGGGTCACGACAACGCGGACTGCGGTGAGGGACGTGTCGAAGCTGGATCGTGAAGCCTCCATGCTCTTTTCTGTGCAGCCACTGTGTCAGCTCTCCGGCTCTACAGTGGTTCTCTCGATGTTCGGCGGGAGAAACGTACTTGACTTCTCCAGCTGCTCGAGCAGCTTGTCATGCTGTCGGCGCAGCTTCGCCCACCTGGCAAACTCATCCTGGCTGCTCGTGGTGTTGAGGTCCCGTCGGACCTTGAGGTACTCGGCCTGGACCTTGCGCTGTTCGGCTGCTGTCTTTGCTGTCGGGACGGGGAGGAAGTTGATCAGGGTCCAGAGCTTTTTCGGTCAGTAACGGAGTGTGGGAGAGGTTGTCTGCTCTGGAGAGGAACGCACCAGGTTGTTGATCGTCTTGGCTCCGATGGCGTTCACGAGGTGGACGACGACCTCGACGACAAAGATTTTGAGCATAAGAGAGGCCATTTTGACGGTTGGGAAGAAGAAATAGTAAGCAGAGAAAGTATCGTGAGCTATATGCGCATTGCGTGGCTCCTCCAACGCTGAGTTATGCTCGTGATGATGCTGTTGGTGGTTTTGGTGGTTCTTTGTCGACGTGGTCGGGCCATGTCATAGCCCCGACACATTGCATGGATCGACCCCTCCACAGGGCAGCAAACAACCCTCTTGCCTGGGCTTACCCTATACTTTCACTAACCACGTTGTTGGACCATTCTTTTACAATCCTTACTATTGTTCAAATGTCGAGGGCGCTTGACGAGACTGTCAAAGAGGCTCTCGAGCATGGGGATCATCGCAGTGTCTTTGACGAGATATCCACCGTCTTGACAAAGCCCTCTGGAGAGCTCATCGAGATTGAGCTGTTGGGCAAGAGTCATATTCTCGATCCCAGCTCAACCATACTTCAAGATGGCAACGCTATTGCTGTTCCAAAGCTGAGGCTGGTTCAGGCCTTTCTAGTTGCACGGAAATACTTCATCCAGTATATGGGAAGAAGTGGCAGCATACCAACAGACGATGTCCTGAAAGCCACAGCGGTTATGCTCTTGATGGACCCTGAACACCTAACAGCTGCCAACACAAGAAAGAGGCTCATACAAAAGGCGTCGACAGAGCAAGATACCAAAGAATTACTGGAACGTGAGAAACACCTCGTTGATAGCTTGCTCACAAGCCGGCTTCATCGACACACCAAGTCGCCAACATTATGGAGCCATCGTCGATGGCTCATGGACCAGTTTCGCCTGCACCAGCTTGACGTCTCAGCAGAGGATGATCTCAGGAGAATAATCGCAATATCCGGAGAACGACACCCTCGGAACTACTACGCTTGGTGCCACGCCAGATATCTGGTCAACACCTTTGTCAGCACATCACCAGACGCGCAAGAAGCACTATTGCGAATGATCACGACGACGCAGAAGTGGTGCTTTGCCCACCACGATGACATCTCTGGCTGGCAGTTTCTCGCCTTTCTACTTGAGAGACGACCCGTCGATACGTCATCTACCTTTTGCGAAACGTTGAAGCTTGCAGGGTCGTTCAAATGGCGCAACGAGTCTATCTGGTACTTTCTGCGTCACTTGGCTGCCGTACGGACTGGTCTTGGGGATAGCGATCTGGAAGAATTCGAGCTTGTGCGCAAAAAACTATGGGATAGTGCTTCAGAGGATGGTTCCGAAAGACAGACGCTGGAAAGGGCTCAGCGATGGCTTTCTCAAGGGTCATCCTGCTGATATCGGAACGGAGTTGTAAATGGCAGAACTGACGTTGGCTACCTCTCCGTCCTGTTCAGAATTACCAGCAAGTGAGACATGGAGAATCTGTCCATCATAAATGAAATAGCCCTAGTGGGATCTGTCAAAGAAAGACGTCATGGTGCTATATCTGTAACATCCGGAATGGTCACGGGCCAGTCCAACATCACGGCAATCCCTGGCTGCGTGTTAAAATGAAGATCTGCCGCCGTTCAACAAGCAACAACCCAGATGCCGTGGAAGAGCCGCCATCTATCCGTCGTGACCCCTTATCTATATCTGTTACATTGAGATGAGCAGAAGCCGTGGCGCTGTGATTTGCATTGAAATTGGGGCGGGCTGATGGTGTTGCAACGGCGGAAAGCCAAGAAGCGGCCTTTGCTGGGGTTGAGAGCTCGAGATCTGCGGAGAGAGCCGGGTGTTTTGCCTTGTGGAGGTTCCTGTTTCATTGTTGACCTGGGTTGCCCGTGCCTTGTGGGCTGTGTTACTTGGTATGTGTTGGGTAGACTCTGAAGCATTGGACAAAGCCCGGTTCTGAGAGGATCCAATATGAAGTCATTCATGGACAACGCAATGTCGCGTGAAATCACCGCTAAAAGACAGGAATCTCAACATAGTAACCTCGGATGAGCTCCCTGTATGGATGGGCTTGTCATAAATGAAAACCTGGTCTGAGCATGTCTGTGATGGGCTACAACGAGTCTGGGCCATTGTCGCATCTCTCGGCATCAGCATGGATAGCTGAATATAGTAAGTATGTATATCTAAATCCGGAAGACCTTTGTCTTGTCGGCGGTTATCGCATGCCAAAAAGAGGATTTGGATCTTTGGGTTATATGCAGGGGTAGGCTGGCTTACCGTTTTGACCGTTGGTAACCCTGTTGTTCAGACCCCGAGCTCTGCATCTTTCGACCGTGTGTGTTTTAGTACCGTAGCAGTCCAGGTCTCGTCTATGCTGGCTGACACCCATGTACGTGTGGAGAAGTACTACGTCGTAAGATAAACAGCCTAAGACCTGCCAACGAGCTGAGCAGCATGGTTCCTTGCAAAGACCATGGTCATCTCAGCGGGCACTGGCCGATGCGACGTGATCCAGGTCAGGCACCGTTGAGAAGCTTTTGACCACGCCGCGTAGGTACTAGACGTGTAAAGACAAAGTTTCAATAAGAAATTCTCATAAAATTAGAGAGCTGACAGAATTGAGGCCGGCTGGCGGATAATAGTCAGGGTAATTATCTAGAAGCTGACGAGCAAAGAGGTGGTGCTCTAGAGGCTTCTGACGCGTAATGAGAGACCGCCGGGAGCAGACTTTGAATCGACCAATACCGATTGAGATGTTCGAGACAGGGGAAGCCTTGACCGCCAATGAAGGGCCGTCTCAGCTCAGAGGGAGTTGACGCTGTGGATTAATAAAAATCGCCAAGAAGATGAGCTCCATCACGTGTCGTAACGCCAGGGCATCAAGCTTTGAGGCCGTCACCAGCTGGCCGTGCTAGCCAATGGTGGTTGAAACGGGTGCCAGGAACGGCGTTTTCATGGCTGTTCAAGTCAATCCAAACCTATGTAAGCGGCTTGGGGCAATTCCGTCAACCATTTTCCCATCTTTAATGCGTGACTCTCAGCGTCAACCTCCACTGCGAAACGAAATCAGAACCGCCAAAGCTTGATTCTTTGCCGCCTGCTCCACGTACTTGAGCGCCAACTTTCATGTACGACTGTAGATCTTCGGACCTGGCACGCTGGGTGATAAAGACCGCATGCGCTACTGCTTATCGCGTCAGGGGGGGACCAGTGAGACTTTGGGCGGCAAGCCTCGTCTCGGGAGCAGATTCTGACTTTGGGGGGGTTTAAAGACAGGAATTCCAACGACTCGGGGCTCGCACGTTAGTACCGAGAGCAGCGCGGGCAGACCAAGGGTGCAGCCAGCAGCAAGTGCTCGATCAACAAGGCAAATGAATGGATACGAGCACATATGAATCGATATTCGGCCGATACTGCCATACTACGTAGTCGAGTCGCAATATCCACCCTCGTCCCACTGAAGCTCAACTCGCAGGGCCCCAAGCGGTTAGGCCCTCCCTCCACTGGCCAGCGCTACCACGCACGGCTCATCTCTGCCAGGGCCAGTGATGCTCCAGATGCGTCCCCGGCTCCAAGCCCCCAGCGGGTTTGCGGTGCGGGCTCTTTGACTGGCATGCGGCGATGCGGGTTGACGGGGTCGTCGAGGTAAGCCACCGTGGGGCTTGACGCAGCTTGGTACTATTGTCTGTTTCCATTGGATTCAGCGTGTGCTCGTCGTTTGTGGAGGGACTCGAGTCGGTACTATGAGGTCGCTGCGCTTGGAGGTCGAGAAATGAAGAGATACATGATCTTCAGGTACTGGACGCGCCGATCCTCGAGCTACGGACGGACCAAGACACACTCTAGCCTCGATCTGTCGTAGCCTGGGTGTGCCATGGCGCCTGGCCTCAGCACCTTGGACGTCCCGATTGATTGCCTAACCAGGGTCCATCCCAGCTGTTTCCAGGTACCAAGAGTACGGCCATCCCAAGTCACTCTCACTCTCAGCCGACCTGGCTCCTTCCTTTGTCTTGACGGGAACTACACCTATCCTCCTCCTCTCCACCTCTCTCCATACTTCTCTTTCTCTACCTAACCCACCACCTCTCCCCTCATAACCTCCCTACCCGTAATAATCCCCCTCCCTCCTTCATCCTCGATCCCTTCCACGGCTTGTTTCTTTTTTGTCTTGTCGTCGTTGTCTTTGCAATCTCGCAACTTCCTTTTTTCTTACTTGCTCTGTTTCATTCTCCTCCTCGATCCTCATCCTCGGCCGAGTATCCCGACTTCCGTCCACCCTTGAACGGTAGACTCGAGAAAAGCCCTGTTCCAAAGAGACTCGCCTCGGTCTCACTGTAACTCCCAAAGAGAAGAGCCAAGCTTTCCACGTGCGGGCTTGTCTTTGTTTCCTGCGTCTTTCGCTTGTCCCTCGCTTGCTGTGTCTGGTGGCATACGGCAACATACTGTGCCGTTTTGTTTCCAATGCTGGACTCATAATTCTAATCCTTTAATACATCGCGCCAGTCGCTTATCCGGTCCTCTCTTGGACTCAAGAGGCTCCATTCTCGACTGTCAAGCTTCTGTCCGGCTTGCTCTCCATCGCTCACCCAGCTACAATATGCGTCCATCCGTCTTGTTGACACAGCTGGCATTATGCGCCTCATCCGCCCATGCCTTCTTCCCATATGATCCCGATTGGCGTCAATCAGTAGCAGGAAAGAGTTTGTTACCCAGTCAGAGGAGCACTCATGGCCAGAAAGGTCGGAGTGTGCGTGTCGACGTTAGACAAAGGGCGGCTCAGGTTTGTTTCACCACATAACTGCCACCAATGTCTCCAATGCATTAACCCAATCATTGTACAGAAAAGCCGGTCCGTTACCGAGAGAGCTGCCCACGAAGCAGCGCGGTTGATTACCAAGTACACCGGCCAGCACATCCCCAACGACAATGAGCTGTCTAAGCGAGACAACGACTACGATATCATGGAAGCCACCGAGACCAAGGGGAAGTTTACCCAGGGCGTCAATCAGGATGGTACAGACTACTCGTACTTTGTCGAGGTCAAGATTGGGTCTGAGAAGAAGCCAATCTACATGCTCATCGACACGGGGGCTGGTTCAAGTTGGGTTATGGGCTCCGACTGCAGCAGCGAAGCGTGTGAGATGCACAACACTTTCGGATCTGACGACTCCGAGTCTCTCGATTCGACCGACAAGCCCTTCAACATCGCCTACGGCTCCGGCAAAGTCGAGGGTACTCTGGCTAAGGACACCTTCAACGTGGCGGGCATGAGTCTCGAGTATCAGTTTGGACTTGCTACAACCACGTCAGATCAGTTTGTCCAGTTCGCCTTTGACGGTATTCTCGGCCTCGCCATGAACGAGGGCGCCAATGCAAACTTTCTCAACGCCGTGAAAGAGTCTAATGTGCTCGACAAGAACATGTTCTGCATCGCTCTGAACCGCGCCTCCGACGGCACCAACGAGGGCGAGATCAGCTTTGGCTCTCCCAACCCCGAAAAGTACACCGGAAAGATCTCGTACACGTCTGTTGGCAAAGAAGATGACTGGGCTATTGAAATGGATGACATGGGATACAACGGCAAGAAGGCTGGTGTTGGTGGCATCCGCAGCTTCATCGACACTGGAACGTCCTTCATGTTTGGGCCCAAGGAGAATGTCAAGAAGCTCCACAGCGTCATCCCGGGAGCCGAAAGCAGCGACGAGACCACATACAAGGTGCCCTGTGACAGCAATGGCAACCTGACGGTGACTTTCTCTGGGGTCGACTATGTGATCTCGAGCAGAGATTGGGTCTCGCCCCCGAACGATGATGGGGAGTGCACCAGCAACGTTTACGGATACGAGGTTGTCAAAGGAGCGTGGCTTCTGGGAGACACCTTTATCAAGAACGTCTACACCGTCTTTGACGCGGATAAGCGACAAATTGGTGAGTCAATCTTGAGTGTATGGTTTAGTTCAAATGCTAATGGGACATAGGATTCGCCACCAGTGTTATCGGAGGTGGTTCCGTAGACGACGACGACGAATCTTCGACAAAGACCAAGAGCTCTGACGAGGCCAGCAAGACCTCTGATGACTCTGATAAGACTGGCTTCAGCGCTCTTCCCAGCTCGACTGCGACTTCAGGGCCAGACTTGGGCCTTGGCAAAGAATCCGTTGCTACCGGCACTGCTACCGCCGGCACGAGCGAAGCCAGCGAGACAAAGGACTCGGCAGCACCTTTAGGGCCTCTCACACAGGCCCGCTACACATTCATTTTCTGTATAGTACCATTTTTCGCCCTCCTGGTCTAGAAAAGGCCAGATGGGAGGAATTACACTCTTTTAATACTACGATACACATCCGCCAACGACGTGGATACAAAGATATACATACACATGGGAGACACCACCTAGAAGCGCGACGGCGTTCGTGCAGGAACATACCATCTGGAGAGACTGTGCAGACAAGACATAATAGACATGTTGGAAGCCATCTCATTGAGACTGGGATGATGAGATCCGTGGTGTGACTTGGGTGAACACCCGCAATGATACCTGACCAAGGGTCGAAAGATATGGCAGACATAGGACCAGGTTGCAATGGCTTAGCCCGCGGGCAGAAGCCGTGTTCGAATGGTAGTCCTAATACAAAAAGCCTCCGAGCTTAATATACCTTTGGAAGTCTGGTTGTGCTATTTCTGCCGCTGTCAGTCAATGAATACACGGGCTCTATGCCTGAGCAGGGCCTCAAGGGATGTACAGTCCTGAGACTGGGAGGCGTCTGGTGAGTCTCGACCCTTGAAGAAAAGGAGAGGGTAAATTAGGCCCCTATTTCTTGTCACCGAATTCGTATTGCGATGTTGCTGGAACTATAACGGCCTCGAGTAAGGGTATCCCAGGTGTAACGTCAACTGTCGTGCAGTGAATGAAGATGGTTATTGAAGCCCTATTCAATAAGAAATATATCCTATGGATCCCAATGCTCTCTCGATAGCGTTCTCATACTCTTTGTCTAAACTTGCCCTTTAGATCCGTCCATGCCCCTGCATAGGTAGTACTTACGCCCACACCTAGTCCAAACCGCCACAGGCAGTTCCGCAGGGGCCCTAGGGGAGTTTCCGGGCCTTTCACAGCAGGCGATCAAGGGGTCGCCCGCCAATCCCAGCGCTTATCATCATCCCACGGCCCTCGTCGGGCTATCCAGTGACGCTACGCTAGCCTTGCTTATCCGGGGGAAGGACAGAGACGTCAAAACCTCGAACAAGCAAAGGCCAGTCGAATTGTCTTGTCGATCCCATTCTTTCTTCACTCCTTTGTTGCTGTGTATTCTTATCAACTTGATCGACGAAAAACCCTCCGCCTCTTTTCCCCTCTCAATTCCCCGGGGAGAAGAAGATGTGCACGCGATCTCTCGTTGCTGCTCCCCTTCCTCGACAATGACGCAAGCCAGGAACGATGGCTCCCCGAACCCGCACGGCGAGGACCGCGGCCTCTTGGGCGACTACGACAACGAATACTTTGGCGTAGGCGACGACAACGGCGACGACGACGACTACAGCAGCGGCAGAGGCAGCGGCGACCACCTGGCCAAGCCGTCCCCGGGCAAGGACGGCGCCGACATCCCCACCACGCCCCGGACGCCGGGCCGCGTGCGCTTCGACCTGGTCCCGGAGATCGTCGGCGTCAGCAACGGCAACGAGGCGCTACCCAACGGACACATACGGCGATCGTCGTCCTCGGAGGACGATGGGTACTTTGACGTGGAGGAGGCGACGAGCCCGGCGCGGGCGCATCGCGTGCCGCTCCTGACCGACATCGAGGCCCCGAGCGTGGCGCTGGCCAACTCGATGGGCGACGCCAACGAGCGAGCCGAGCACGAGATGAACCGGCCCAAGTCGGGCCTCAAGTCGGCGTTTATGAACATGGCAAACTCCATCATCGGCGCGGGCATCATCGGCCAGCCCTACGCGATCCGGCAGGCGGGCCTCGTCGGCGGCGTCGCGCTGCTGGTCGGCCTCACCATCGTCGTGGACTGGACCATCTGCCTCATCGTCATCAACAGCAAGCTCAGCGGGACGAGCCACTTCCAGGGCACCGTCGAGCACTGCTTCGGCCAGCCGGGGCTCATCGCCATCAGCGTCGCCCAGTGGGTGTTTGCCTTTGGCGGCATGGTGGCCTACGGCGTCATCGTCGGCGACACCATCCCCCACGTCCTCAGGGCCATATGGCCCGGCCTGCCCGACGTGCCCGTGATAGGGCTGCTGGCGAACCGGCAGGTCGCCATCAGCGTCTTTGTGCTGGGGATTGGGTACCCGCTGACGCTGTACCGGGATATATCCAAGGTGAGAACAAGCATGGGAGAGAGGTTGTGGTTGGAGGATGCGGCCCCGTGTTGTTTACTCTCCTGTGGTGTCTTGATAAAGGAACGGACTAATGGCTTCTGTATAGCTGGCCAAGGCGAGCACGTTTGCACTTATCGGCATGGTGGTTATCGTCTTTACGGTGCTCGTGCAGGGTGTCTTGACGCCCTCGTCGGAACGGGGCTCATTTAGCCCCCAGCTTCTCCTCGTCAACGACGGCTTCTTCCAGGCGATTGGCGTCATCTCGTTTGGTATGATCCTGGACTATCCTTTGTGGCTGACCCCGGAGATATACTGACTTTTGTAGCCTTTGTATGTCACCACAACTCACTCCTTATCTATGGGTCCCTCAAGACACCGACTATCGACAACTTCTCCCGAGTCACCCACTACTCGACCGGCGTGTCGATGGTCTTTTGTCTCGTCCTGGCCCTGGGCGGCTTCCTCACGTTTGGCGACAAGACGATGGGCAACGTGCTCAACAACTTTGCCGACGACAACACCATGGTCAACGTGGCGCGGCTGTGCTTCGGGCTCAACATGCTGACGACGTTGCCGCTCGAGGCCTTTGTATGCCGCGAGGTGATGATAACCTACTTCTTCCCGGACGAGCCCTTCAACATGAACCGGCACCTGCTCTTCAGCACGAGTATCGTCGTGTCGGCGCTGGTGCTGAGTCTGGTGACGTGCGACCTGGGCGCCGTGTTTGAGCTGGTGGGCGCGACGAGCGCGGTCGCCATGGCATATATTCTGCCGCCCATGTGCTACATCAAGCTGACGACGCGGAGCTGGCGGACCTACATGGCGTACGCGGTCGTGGTGTTTGGCATGATTGTCATGGTCATTAGTGTGATCCAGGCGGTGCATAAGATGATAAGCAGTAAGTTCATCCCCTTTTCTCCTGAACAACCGGCCTTTGTTTCTCAAATCTGCTGTTTCTCTCTTGAACCGCGGAGATGCAAAGCCGTGCTCCTCGATCCGTGGACTGACTTGGCCTCGCAGACAAAGACGGCCCGGCGGTGTGCAATTAAGTGCCAAAGACATGAGCGAAAGAACAGCATAACGAAAAGAAACACATATAGACCCTTGCCTGTGAGTGAGGTGTACGATATTATACAGGCCGAGACAGGGATTGCAAGTTGGTTTGCGTCCGTCTCAAGGCGGGACATGTACTCTAAACTGGACGGGATATCTCTGTACAAAAAAGGCGGAATGGGACATTGTTGGATAAGGTATGTATGTATGTATGTATGTAAGAGCAGACAGAAACCAGGTATCCGTGTGTAGATGGTCCACACGCAAGTTTCCAAAGTAGCCACGATATGGCGTGGTGTTTTACGCTCCTGGAACGCTTGGCTGTTGTTTCTTTTCTGGGTGTATCGTGAAGCACTGATGCCCTTATTCCCACCAACAGAGTTCAGATCTAGACGGCTTTGAGGTGAAGCGTCCCTATCATCACCCATGTCTAGTAGATAACCAAGTGCTTTCCCGGCATCGTCGACTTGACCGCCCCAGACCCATCATGACCTGTTGCTCACACGATGCAACTGCCGGACGTTCAAAAGAACAAGGCAAGCGAGTGGAGAGTGTAGGACGTCCCATCAGGTCACCCGACGAATCGCACGCGGGGTTATATCAAAGCCAGAGCCCGCTAGAGGTTGCTGTCGACCCCGCTTTGCGACTCGTGCGTAAAGCCCGTTGTTCTCGTTTCTCTTAGACATCCATAATATATGAACCTCTTCTTGCGACTCTCTCCCCCTACATCTTTCTGTTATACTCTTCACCTACAAACTTTCACACCCTGGCAATATTATCAAGATGCAGCCCGTCAACTACTCCCACAACACGTGCCCCTCTTGCAGCGCCACCATCGAGGGCTCTGGCAAGACATGCTCCAGCTGCGGTGCCGTACGTCCCGTGTATCTCCCTCGTTGAGTATATCTCTTTGCTGACTCCCCTCTAGCACTGCCCCGTCTAGGGGACTCTGCGAGATGAACGGGTCCATTCACGAGAAACATGACGAGCGGAAGATGATATTCTAACGGTGTTACCAACGAGGAACGGCGAGGCAGATGTGATGGGGGTTTCGCTATAACTCCCGTTTGGGCGGGATCGTGCTTTGGCTTGCCAGACTACACGACACTCTTTTTATTCAACCTAACTCAGTAGTTCTAGGCTGGAGAGGAGGATATGGGGCTGAAAGATACAGAATGATACACCATGGAATTATGCCTCTCTCTCTTATCATCTGCTTGGTGAATGATGACCCCTCATCAGAAGCGTCACAACCAACCCCAGATCGTCGAGATAAGGCACCCCGGCACCCGCGCTTCAACCACGCTCGTCTTGGACAACCAGGCAAAAGTGACAAACCGCCTTGTAATGATTGACGGGGGTTACATCACCCGTTTCACCAGTGCCGAAATAGGCTCGGCGTCCATCTCAGGTGTGAGTGGATGAGGCACATGACCGTGAGCTGGCACGTGGATAGTCTTTGATAACGAGGCGTAAACGTGAGCATACAGTTATTGATAGGCTAGACAAAGAGCGTAGATGAAAGACCGAAGATATTGGATACCAAGACAACAACTTAGGTACCCAAGATACGAGTCGACAGATATCGAGTCCTAGTCCAACAATCACCATATCACAAAAATCACACGCCAAGAGCAACATGAGGCGACAAAAAACAAGAGATTAAACAGGCAGGCCCTACGCAATAGATGTCCCATCTCCATGGTCTAAGTAACGGTCTTGAGGCTTCAAGAGAAAAAACGAAAAGATTTATGGCCCGGCCCGACTCGATTCACCAAGTCAAGCCCCATTCCCACACGCACACACAGACATAAACGCTCCCGCCGCAGCCAGTCCACAGAGCCTCTCCTGGCCTCCCTGCCCATTCCCCCCTCGTGAGCCCATGAATACCAGGTGGGAGAGCGGGGAGTGAGAGTCACTCCTCATCCTTCTCCTCGGCAGCCCCAACAAGAAAAAAGACATCTGGCCCACCTTCCCCGTACGCAATACGCAGAGATACATAAAACAAAGGTCCCGCTCGCCTGCCAGTGGTGATAAGAAAAAAGACGAGGTATCTGTCGGGTATAGCAGCCTCCTGCGATTGTGGGGATTTAGGAGGTCCAAGAAACCGTGGGCTCCGCCGACAAGAAAACCATCAATCCAGCAAGAAAGGTCGGCGCGTAGGCCGATGGACCAGACATGAGCGAGACGATATCAAACTCCAGATTCCGAGAAAACCGATGCATGTCGACAGCCGCCGCCTTCTTGGCTGCCGCAACCCGTATCATCTGAATTGCCGGGGCCAAGTTGAGGGTGAACTGGAACGACGATGGATTACAACGCAGGGTTGAGCCACGGCACGTATGCGTGGGCTCCGCTCAAGGGGGCTAGACTGCACCCCTTACAGGACAAGACACTTCTTGTGAGGCTTGCGGGTGGTGCGGGAGAGCAGGGCAGCCCGGGTGGCGTGCTCAAATACCTCGCGGACACCCTCGTTGGTCTTGGCCGAGCACTCGAGGTACTTGTAGGCCGAGATCTTCTTACGGACATCCTCACCCTGTACAGTAAAATCGTTAGCATGTTGTCCTCAGAAGCTAGGTAGGCTGCCCGATGAACGACTCGGACGAAGCCGAACATGTGCAACGCCTAGGAATAATGGGAAATCGTACCTCCTCAGGGGAGACGGGCTTCTGGCTGGTCTTTCGGAGCTCCTCAATGGTCTTCTGGTCGTATCGCAGATCCTTCTTGCAGCCGACGAGGATGATGGGCAGGCCCTGGCAGAAGTGCAGAACCTCGGAGATCCACTATAAAGGAGCACGTGTCAGTAAAGCTGTGTCAACAAAGGACGGCAAGCCGCTCCTTGGGCGGCTGAGAATCAACGAACCTTCTCCTGGACGTTGTCAAGTGAGTCGGGGGAGTCGACGGCGAAGCAGATCAGGATAACGTGAGAGTCGGGGTAGGACAGGGGTCGAAGACGGTCGTAATCCTCCTGGCCAGCAGTATCCCATAGGGCGAGCTCAACGTGCTTGCCATCAACCTCGACATCGGCGACGTAGTTCTCGAAGACGGTGGGGACGTAGACCTAGAAGTTGCATTGTCAGCACCCGCAGAAGCATTGTTGATGTTGATGGCTGGTAATGATGGTCGAAAGAGTGAGGCTCGGTCGTGAAGGGTCGTCATTATGGAGCTGCATGGTGGAACAAGTGATCGGCGATAGACATCGACGTCGTCGAGCCAATGCTTACCTCGGGGAAAGTGCCCTTGGAAAAGACACTGCGAAAGGGGTTAGCAACGAGTTGATGGTTTGTGACAGCGACGATGATGATAGTAGAGATGGTGGCAGGGGATGGCAGATGCAGTCCAAGTCCATCAAGATGATAGATCAACAGACGTCGCGTGAAGCCATCAAAAGCGCCAGAACACCAGCTATCAAGATAATCTTTGATTGAACCAGTGCTGGGCGCTCCATCTGGATCTTTGCAACACGCATCGCCAGAGGAGGATGCACAACGCTGGGCGATGGGACGGGGACGCCGTGAGAAGGCCAACTCACATCAACAAACAGGTTTTACCGCAGGCACCGTCGCCAACGATAACGAGCTTTCGGCGGATCTCAGCCATGGCTTCTGATTTTATGTGAATGAGGTGAGGAAAATGGGTGGAAAGGACGGATTTGCTGGCGTTAAAGCGAGCTTGAGCTTCGGGAGATGTTGCAAGTTGCGAGTTTCGCGGAGAACGGCGGCTGCGGGTCGATGGGGATGGAGAAGGAGGAGAGTTGGACGCGGAAAGAGGACGGACGTCAGAAGGGGGTTTGGCTTTTGGCTTGGTTTTTTTTTGGTAGAGGGCGGCGGGAGAGAGAGAAGAAAAGAGACGGGAGAGAGCGCAGGGAAATGCTAGGGACCTCAGGACAGGACAGGACAGGACCGTCAGGACAGCAAGCACAGGGCAGGACAGCCACTGGCAGCAGGCAGGCAGGCAGGCAGTGGACGGGCGGTACCTCTAGTGCAATGCAAAGTGGACGGTAAAGCAGCCTGCAGACAAGTACCTATTGTCGAGCTGGTCAGGGTAGGTGAGCTGGGCCTGGGCTGCTGGGGTTGGCGAGTGGACGGTGCAAGGTTGTTGGGGAGGGAGCTTGTGAATATGATGCGCACTGTGTTTTCTGGGCGGTGGTTCAGGCGGTGATGGGTAATGACAGCTGGAGCTGAATGAGTGATGAGAGGACGGGATGGTTTGGCCTCAAATGATGCTGTTGGTGCTTAAAAGTAGCCTCCATAGGTAGATTCAAGTTCCTTCTCTCTGTTCGTGCGGTCGTGAGTCGTTCCTACCTTACTCAGAGCACCGAAACGGGCCGCCAACAGACAAACGGAAACGAGGCGACAGCTCGGTCAAAGGCGTTGTCAGCTGCGGGCTCTGTTGCTGGGGCTGCGGCAGCTTGGGGTCTCTAGGTCTCTTTGATGACGGGCTGGTCTTTCCCCTGGACTGGACTGGGCTGAGCGCAAAAAGAAAGCACAGGGCAGGTACTCTTTTGCAGGCTTCACCACACTAACGGTACCCGGGCTTGAGGTACGTACGCGGATGGGGCCGCGTAGATCCTGAGGCAGCCAACGGTGTGGTGGTCCTCGTGTCGGGTCGGTTGGTGGGTGGCAACAACCGCTAACACCGTCCCCTATTCACTGAGCGGTTAGTGGAGCTAGCCCGACAGTGTGCGCACAGTGCGCACTCGTATCTCTCGGGCTCCGTCGTCACAAGCCTCTATTTCAGGAGGGGGCTCAACCTGGAAGGACTGACCCAGTTTATTTTACCGAGCCCGCGACCTCCGCTAGACTTTCAGTGCCAGTTTGACACCTGCAGACGCGGCAGCTCAAACAAGTTGATTTGCTCTTGATGGGCCGGACAATACCGGTGCTATTACCGGATAATGACAAGATGAGAGGTATGTTTTCCAGGGTTGATGGATAGAAGATTGTGTGAAGGGATATGAAGGGTGAAGCTTGATGGAGCTGGTTGTTTGATAAAGCCCGCTTGTTTGGGAATAGTTGATTGCACAACAACAGCTGGAGCAGGATGGCATCTTTTCCAGGCTGAATCTGCCGTCATCTTTCAAAACTCTTGGAATACGGAATGGAGAGTATTACTTGATCTCATTCTCTCCAGGCCCAACTCTTCAATATGCTGTCAGCGTTCCTTCAACAGGCAGCTGCCTGCAAAGGCGGCTTCAACACCAACGAGATGTCATCCTCTTCACAGCCATCATCTGCATGAGAGGCTTCAATCAAATCGGTCTGACGTGCGCGCCAGTCCTCGGCCTCCCATCCAGACGATGCAACCTCGAGCCCCATAGCTCCGGGCTGAAACCGTGGCTCAGCTTGTATTATTCGAGCAGGACGATACTAATAACGGCCCCGTGCTTCTCATTAGAATCACCTGTGCAGTTTGGTAGGCCTCCGGGAGGGATCTGAACTTTGTTACAGATTTGGCGCTGGGACCTGGCGGCTATCGCCAGCGGTTCTTGTTGTCGCCCTGTCTCAAGAGGAAAAGGTTAGTGACTAGGCGTTTGGCTTTGATGACCCTGTCGTCCCTGTTCCTTGACGGCTCTACCTCCCTACTGATGACCAATGACCCAAGGATGTCTTCAACCGCTGATTCATTAGAAGTGTCCTCGCTCTTCTTACGAGCGACGTCGTGAATCAAGCTTGGGGCCAAGTGACAAGCTTCAACCCCTGGTCCGTCATGCAATGCACGGCGGCCACCCGTCTCCGCTCAAGCCAACTGGAACTACGAAGCAGGTAGCTTGCAACGGGCAAGTCCTACGCTTGCCCCGGAATTATAGGACTCGGGTCCAATATCACGATCTGGCTTGAAAGAGGCACATGGTAGAGGGTTGAATTGCAAGGCAATGCCGACTAACAAAGAGAAATGACTGATCAGGTGAATCCTCTTTCTGGACTTGTCTCAGCTATCTTCCCGCTTTGCTGTTCCGAAGTCTTTGGATCACCGTTCTAACATCTCGAGGATCAAATGCACGTGCTTATCTCCTATCTCAACTCCGAGCTCAAGATCTCCCAGAAATAAACGTTTCCTTGCTGAAGAACATTCGCTGCTATCTATATATAACAGGGCATATGAGCTCTGCTTATTCCAGCGTTTCTAGCAATGGTGTTGGTCGCCAGAAATGGTCCATTATCCGGCGATTGATGTGTTTTCTTGTTTCTTCGGGTTAACGGTTGGTGGCCATCTGCTCGCCCACTGCTAACCGGACTACGACGGCGGTGACTCATCTTGAGTTTTGAGCCTCATCTGAAGGTAATTTACATATGAAGGCCAAGTCTACTACTCCCTGATATGCTACTCAGGCTGGACTCCTTGATGTTTAAACTGATGAAGGCCCCTTTGTACGGTTGAAGTAGTCAACTCATGCTCGATGAACACGTAGCTTCAAGACAATTCAAGGTCAGCCTAAAGAGGATAATAAAACAACATAGTTTCTTTAAAGCGCAAAGTTCTCCCCATGATTGAATGAGACTGCGTCAAGAAGAGAGGCCATCGCGACGAAGACAGTGCTTCCTACAGTGCATACACTCTAACCGCACGCCTACTACCACGGCTAGTTCCGTCCTCACGGTCGAGAATTTCCACCTCAATCGTCCCCTCCACCACGAATTCACCGTCACGCCCTCGCGACAACTCGGCGTCAACAGCTCATCCCCGCTCAATGGGTTGCTAGAGCTCGCGAATAGTCTCGGTAATCCTCCACAACTCGTCAACCGTCTTCTCCGCCATGCAGAAGCTCGCCAAGCGAGTAGCCCAGGCCCAGCGCCAGGCCGGCCGCCGTGCGCAAAAAGCTGCCGAAGCTGAACAAGTCGGCTACAAGCTTCGAAACCGACAGGCTCTCCGAGGGGCCGTCTCCGAGGTCCGAACGAACCTTCTTGATGCGCGCCGTGCTCGGAAGGAGGATTGGGAGATGGGCCCCATTGCCCCTAAGCGTGACCTGGGCTTCAATGGCTACGGTGTGTTCGAGGAGAGTGCGCGGACAGATTGGTCCAACTATGGCCTCTTCACGCCGCGGCCTGAGGTTCTTCAACAACGATGTGCTTGGGCTGGCGGTGTGAAGCAGCTCTGTCTGGCTGTCTCTGATCGAGTGGTCATCATGAATGGACCGGATACGGGCAAGATTGATCGTATCAAGTCGATTAATGTCCAGTCGGGACATGTCACCCTCGAGAACAACCACCGAGTATGTATTCTGGCCATTGGATTTACTCACTCGCTCTGACTTCGTCAATAGGCAATCTCTGCTGGCATGTTTGGCAACGACAGCCGCTCCCAGGCTATGCCTCTCTCGATCGGATCCATTCGCCTCGTTTATCCCATCACCAACCCCGAAACTGGCGTAACCCGTGACGTCGTCATCAACCAGCTCAAGGTCGTCCCCCCGAACATGAAGTCTCCCAACATGACCCTCGACCGATGGGAACACGGAAAGAAGTGGGATCGTCTAGTCCCCGGCATCAATGTCGTTGTCCCCTGGCCCGAGGTGAAAGCACCCGAATACGAAACCCACCCTGTCGACACCCACCGCGCGGAAGTCGAGGACCGAACGTTCTACTACAACCTCCTCTCCCCCCCAATGCCCGACTCCGTTGTGGACGAGCTGCGAAACAAGTACTCCAAGTTCCGAACACGCCACGAGGCGTGGTACGTCCAGCAGAAGGAGGCCGAGGCAGCTGCCAGCAAGGCCCAGAAGGAGCCTGCCTTGTCCATGCAGACCCCTCTGCAGGAGTACCACGCCCAGCAACGCGAGCTGCGCGCCGCCGAGGGCGAGCCCGTGCTCAGCGACGAGATGCTGGAGAAGCTGGGTGCCATTATTGCCCAGAAGAAGGAGGCTGCTTTCAAGAAGGCTGGTGTGTCCGAGGTGGCGGCTGCGGATGCTTCGATACCTCCTACGACGACGACGACGACAACGACGCCTACGTCTCAATAAAGGACTGGAAGACGAGACTGGGGGCGAATTTGATGGCAGAACATGTACTGAGAGTGGTACAAACGTGTAATTATATGTGTGCAACAATGTACATCACGAGGCGCAAAATAGACCCATTTACCCTGTCCATTGTTACGCTTTTCTATCTTGTTCTAACACATTTATATGACATATAATCTCTGACACAATATCAGTACAGCACTTCCCTCCTTGGAAACGAAGCTCATTTCTTGGGAGGTCTATCGTCCCCTTCTCCTTTTGTATGATCTCGCTTTCACTTGGACGCGGTCGTGTACCGTTCTGCATCGGCTGCGGAAGGCCTCCTGTTGACAATAGTTGGGATAGCAGGGTCTGACCCCTGGATCAAGCGATCCTGAAGCGAGGACGTGTCGTAGATGAACCGTGCAAGCATGGAATGGTCGATGCCGTTTCTACAAACGAGTTAGTCCAAGAGGTTTGGGAGGTGATGGGAGAAGTTGACCATACGGCTGGATGTGATCGTCAGGGCTTGTGTGAGCTTCTCGATTGGAGCACAGAGTACAGGTGACAGTCTGCGACGGCATCTTGAGTTACCAACGAGAAGGCTGGAGAATGTCAAAGTAAGGCAGGTATAATGTTGGACACAAGTGGCTGGTACGGATTACACAACTGCTTCGAATTCTACTCCTCAAAGCTGGAGAGTAGGCTGCTGGGACACAAGTTTCTAAAGAACTCGAACCTTTACGGCTGCTTCACTCTCTTCTTATATACAGGTCAAGCTTGACCAGGCGCTGTGGAAAGCTCACTGGCTTGCAACGACACTCACCGGGCATTATGGAGTCCTGGCAGCGAGGAGGCAACCACAAGACACGGCAGTAGGACTTGTCAGTTTCACGTTCTGCATCGTCGTCCATTTGAAGGTGTGTATGTGCACAAAATCCCAGGCATGGGAAAGCGACTGGATCAATGAGGATGTAGTACAAGACACTCGGAGGAATAATAAAGACAGGCGGTGGGAACTAACACCCCCACGCTTACACTCACAGCTAGAGCCTGACTGACGTGCACACTTTAAACTGCAGCATGACCGCCTGTAGTCGGGGAACCCGTCCTTTTCGCGCTCGCCGTGCAGTGGTGTCAGTGGCATGACGGTCGATCAATTGACAGACGTATACCCTTGTTTGGCATTCCCGGTAGCTGGAGTTCGACGCACGTCACGCCTCAGCCTTGAAGAGTCCGCTTCCGGTTAAAAAAGGCAGACCCTTGCGGAACGAGGGCCTCAATTTCAATATGAAGAAGCGGTGGGAGCGCTTGTGTGAATGCAGTCTCAGTTTCGACAAGCGGTCAGGGAAATAGAAGGATTCTAGAAAGATTCGATGTGCAAGTGAGCCTGTTTAGGCTGAAGGTGGTGTCTTGATGTGCAACACACTTCTTGCTCAATGGAGAGTTGATCGGCTGGCAGCTGAGTTCTTTTATTGGCGGCAGCCCTATCGCTGGAATGTCTAGAATGCCCCCCCGGTGCCAGTGTCTGCAGTTACAGATGGACAAGAGCGGTGGTTGTAAAATCGGAGCCTGATTGTGTTACAAGGGCACATGAGAGACCGCACTCTGTCAGCGCCTTCGTGATACGGCGTGGGCTGTGCCAGGATCGGGGGCCAGCCGACTGGTCTTGGCCCTGGAGTAACTTGTAAGCTCAAGGTTGTATTCAAAGTTGGAAGCCATACCAAGAGACCTGGGGAGGTGTGCAACCAGTTACACTGACTGGCTATTGGCACTCGGCTCCTGGCGGAAGACAAGCCGGCGAGTCAAAGGTGTAAGCCAGAATTCAACGAGCGACAGTACCTACCCAGCTTCTCGGAAACTGGCGGGATTATGGAATAGTTCCGCTCGGGTCAACGACGACTAGATCGAAAACGTGAGTTAGCCTGCTGCCCTTATGTTGTGACACCCTCACTTTCTGGTTACACAGAGAGTGGCATTGGTCAGCCAAGTTCCTGAAAGTTTGCGCGTCAATGCGAGATAGCGCCCGAGTCTAGAGTTGCTTTCTTCACAGTTCGGGCGGCTTTCGTGTCGCACATGGTTGTTCAGGGGGAAGGTTGCGACCTGTTTCTAGTTGAACCTCGTTGAAGATATTGGTAATGTCTTCATGAGTATGCCACTTTGTGCCATCGTATAAACTTGCAATCCGTGTGAATTTTGTCTGTACCGACAAAACACAAGTCCCTCCAATTTCGAACTAAGCAATAGCAGTCGACTTGTAAAATTTCCTTGGGCATGACTGAAGAGTTCTCAGTGTAGGGTTGCGGGGATGCCTGGCTGTCTCTCGACTTATGTATTTGGGTTGTCACCAGTCGTAACACAGCACAATGACCTAACTAGGACCAGGCGTAAATAGACTACCTCATGGTATTCGCCCGGGCACTTACATTACGTCTCGTCAAATTCGAAGCTTGTATAATGCTCAAGTTGATATGGAATTTAGGTCGGGCAGCGTTACAGCTTTAAACCACAACAAGCTCCACAACAATACATTGTTATGTTTCATATAATGCTGGAATAGGCAGTCTCGTATCAGAGTTTGTGTCCAAATGTTATAAGCATAGGGTGGGAATCGTAGCGGTCTTGGCGACAACACTTAGCCACCTAGCTGCGTTTCGGGGTTGTGAGCGCTTCAGATTTCTAGAAAGTCACGGTGGATTTAAAGCCTGAGTATCTGTTAAATAACTTATCGTACAATTGTAGAAACGGATTAGCTCGGAAAAAGCGTTCACTTAGTAGACATATTAACGAGTGTCTGTTGAGGAGTATTTGGCCTACCCTAAGAGCGAAAAGAGAAGTATAGACAACAAGAAGCCTGATACTTTGCGCCGGATCCGTATCACTAAGTTGAGAGTATTAAAGAGAAGAATTCAAAGGCGTAACATCAAAGTGGCAGATCACCAAAGCGAACGGCTTTATTTGCTAAAATTCCCTCATACGTGTTGGTACTATATAGGGGCGCTTAGAAGGAGCTTTGGTCGATCAAGGGTAAGCTGATAGGCTGTGGACTTGGCAGCACGAAAGGTCACCAGTCCCCTCGACATTCAGACACGGCGCAATGAGCAGTTGTAACTATTTACCAGCGATTTGTGGTTTCTTCTTCTCACAACACCTCCGCCATGTACTTGTTGCGCGGCATCGGTAGCATGAGGCCAGGCTACAAGACTGACCTACTCTAATTGCTGTGGGGGGTCAGCGATTACAGCATGAATACAAGAGTTTCTTTTGTTGGGCGGTATTAACTTGAGATATTCACTCTTTCATCGACAATGGTGTTTATTCTGCGAATATATCAAGGATGAAAGACACTATGACACCGCTATGATCACCTGCCAGACTACCATTCTTCCATTGACCCAATTGAAGATATCACAACTCCGGATTAGTCGAAGGAATGAAATCTAAACTCGATAATCTGGCAGCATGCACAATTGTCTTGCCGGGTACCGTGTCAACCCCTGGAAGAATACTACATATATCACTTGCTAACACACCCATTCTCATGTTTAACCTCCATGCTTTCGTGGATAGGGCGGTTCGGCTTGACTGTGAGGGGGTCGCTGGCTTGGACATGGCTCCGGTTGCCAACAGTAGCTGATGTGTCACTGTGGTCGGCTGCACTGCGTTGTATGAGGCAGTCCTGAAGGGAGGAGGTATCGTGGATGAACCGTGTTAACATGGAGGTGTGTGATGCAGTACTGTAAGAGAGTTTAGTATGAAGCAGCTTTGTCTAAGATATTTGACTGACGATTCATGATTCGCTCTGTCGCCTTCAGCGGCGAAATCTGTGTTGGAAGCCATGCAGGATGACTCTGGGAGACTCTGGGATGATCCAGATAGAAGGATGAACGAGAGATGTTGAAAGAGACTGTGACAAGGCAAACACTGTAGATACTTCGAAGGGCTGAGGGACAGATTTTGGAGAAAGGCAGAGAAGAAGACAAAATCTAGACACGAGACAACTTGGGGCTAATTCCTTGAGCTAGAGCAACAAGTAATAGAGATCCATCACTCTTTATACCCATGATCTGAACCGCTCCTGGAGGCGTGCTCCTGTGCAGATGGGCTTCAATCAGGGCTGTATCAGAGCGAGGCAACCTCGAGACAAGGGTGTTGCAGCCACCAACGTATACATAAACTGGCTACGAGACAATGACCAGGCTATGGAGAAGATGGACTAGTGATGTCTATACAATGAGCATGCAGAATCAAACCCCGGAGCTCTGATCTGGACCGTTGCGGTCACGCCCATGGGGGGCGCCGCTCGCTAGCCATGTCGTCGGGTTTTGGATTTGACGGATCGGGGGTGTCTCTAGTTTGAATGGATCGTCGGGGGAAGTTTTCGATTCTTCGTGGCGTGACCCACTTTCCTTCCGCAATTAGCGTACAAAGATCTATGAATACACTACTAGCACCTAGGTTGATTCCCATGGTACCGTTGGAGCTGCCAGTGCTAGACTGATTAGCGTACTGGCCCCGATTTAGATAGATAGACAGATATCTGCCCGCTCCGGGATTTCCTAGTTCCGCGGCGGCTCCTACCCACGGGCCGCCCCCTTAGCAGTTTCTTCGTCTCACTGAGGCAACCGTCCATGTCACCCAGCCAGCCTTGAGAATGTTGTGAGCTCATGTCTACTATCTGCTTCAGCGCCGGGCTGCGCAAGCACCATGAAAAGCCGGCTGGGTTATGTGATCTTGGACTGAAGAGGTGTCCGGGTTGTATCTTGGTATTGGATTATCGGTATTAGAACCCAAGTGGTCTTGCTCGTTTTCACTCTGAACATGACAACCACGAGTGCCACCAGCTTTAAGATTGTCCAAGGGGACTCGCGAGAGCGTAATGGCCCAAGCCGGTAGACCACCTGTATTGCGGAGTTGAAAAAGGAGGTGGAATAAACAAGCAGTTAAAGAACCGACCAGAGGCAACCTGGAACCACCCGATGAGTGGCCCTGAGAAGGTAGGCGTCAGTAAAGCAACTGACGTGTAGAGGCATCTTGTGAGAGGTACCTACGGCGTCCGACCGTAGCTGGTGGACTGTGCAGGAAGCAGCTCAAGAAAGGGGCAGTCAAAGGCCGATGAAGCTCGACCTCTTCGGTAGCCATGGATGATGGTATGAGTTGAGTAGCGGTCTGTATGATCCAGGCAGCTCTGTTTTGAGGGAAGTCCACCTCGAGCACGCCAGGGCAATGTGTCGGGACCTGCAGGCTGGCAGTGTGCCAGACGTGGATCCCTGTCCCCAAATACAATTTCACCAAGGATGGTAAGACCACTACAAGAGGACATGCACAGAAAAAAGAAACCTGCTAGGGATGCCAGCTCACTGCAAAAGACGTCGAGTGTGTCGGGGGTTGCGAGATCAAGCGTCTTAGCCTATTTGTCACCCCTGATTCGGCAATCCTGACGGGACGGGAGCCCTGATCTCTGGCTTGAACGTCCTGGGCTGGTTCGCGTCCCAACCCATTTGAGATGGGCATGCGTGGGGGAGGCATTGAAACGACTTGATCTGTGCAAACACTGGCGTCATCCCGGATGAAAACGAGCCTCCTCCCGTCGAATGTAGGGCTCGGGCGGTTCCACCACCTGACGTTATCTAGAGCTTATTCCTACCTAGGTCTGCCGAAAAGCGAGGCCCCATAAGTTATCCCCGGCTGATCGAGGCCGCGATGGAGTTTTGGAGCGAGGCTGAACATGAGGTCAGATCCATACAAGCTGTGATTGACCAATATGTTCCTGTAGATCCTGGCCGCTCAAGGATCTGTAGCGGCTGCCAGTGGACACGCGCTGTTTCTAGCGTGGGAACGTTTGGGAACGTTTAGGCGCTTCTTCTACCTGTTAGCGTGGGAACAGTTCCATTGGAACAGTTGGGACGTTTGGATAATGAGTTGATGAACAGGCAGGCACCACGAGCTCAGCCAGTTGAAGAGAGAGTGATCCAACACTTTCGACAGAATCTGGTTAGTGAAACATGGGTTCCTGCCCTGGCTTGACATGGATGGAATACTTGTACACGGCCTGTCCCTACTCACTAAGTAGTACTACGTAGGTCCTCAAGTCCTGTAAGGCTCGTGCGTCATCACTCGGGATGCCAAGCCCCTGAATATCTCGAGATTATGGCG
>JABEYC010000988.1:0-14284 GCA_013266195.1 Fusarium zealandicum | reverse complement strand
GGAGTGGGGGGGAGGGGGGGGCGGGAGAGAGATCCTGGTGATGAGGCTCTCTGCATACAGAGGATGAGCCCATGAGGCCACTTGCTTGATGCTTCGCTATAGGCCGCACATCCATGATGCCAAATAATCACTGATCTCCTTGTCATGCCCAGTAAGATATAAGAGGCCGTGGAAAGAACTCACCAGTCTCACTACTTATCTCTTGTCGTTCCGGTAGCTGGGTTGCAACTCGCCGCTGACCTGCACACCCTCAACTGACTGCATGCCACGATCAAAGCGATAACGTGGTTCCTCTGGATGATGCCCAGCATAAGTGTAGTAGTATTGGGTTGGAGAGCATGCTTGAGCTGATGCCTGTCTCAAGTTTGGCCCGATATTTGCTCTTCTTGAATTTGACCGACACTGTTGGTTCTGAGTGGTTCGTACCTTCCAGTGCTTGCTCACGAACATCTTCCTCACTAGCCACATTCAGCCACACGGCATCGCCGCCAGCCTCCCTTGGATCGTCCCTTTTCCCTCGGGCCTCATCGTCATGAACATGGCCTCAACACCAAGTCTACTCAGCATACTCGAAGCAAGGCAAGTAGATGCCGGCACATTCAACAATTCGTGAGACGTGTCGACGTTCTGTTTTTGTTCTTTGAATTGCTATGGCTGAAGCTCCCACTTGTACAAGCATCTCGTTTCCTCATGCGATAACCTCCACGAGTTTGTGATCAGATGCTCATCATCGTGGGCGTTCGAGTGGGAACCGGGAGCCTGACCGGCTGCCTTCTAGATCATAAAACACGTCGAACGTCCATATCCTCTGAGGTTCCGGTAAAATAAAAGCAAAGCACCCGTCCTGTGCCATCATACAACACCGCCCAGACCAGATTACAAGGAAAGAGAAGGACCTCATGACCGACAACCTCCACTCCGACGCTAAGTGGCGGGGCTACGCCGAGTCGCCATCACTTTCGCGAGCGGCGCTGAGATTGGGTATGCTCTTCGGTGGCTCCCCCCTAGGAAGACTCTTCCTCTTCCTGGTCGGCCTTTGTAACTTTGTCAGTTCCTGGAACCCTGCAACTATACAGGGTTGACACTCACATTGTAGGCCTGCTTCTCATCCTCATATCGCTTCTTGTCGACGGCAGCCTTGGCCTCGTAGGGGGCACGTTGCTTCTCGTTCAGGGCCTTCCATCGCTCACCGAGGAGCTTGCCGACCTGGCCGAAGGAGATACCGGGGTTCTCCTCGCGGACGTTCTCACGCTGCTCGTTGGCGAAGAACATGTAGGCTGAGAGACCACGCTTGGGAGCGTTGGGGTCTAGTTCAGTTAGCGATGAACGCTCTCATGGGAGTCGTGATCCAGAGTCGAGGGTAGTGACACTCAGTGATGCACCCACACATGGAATATGGGCGCAGACTGAGCATGCGTACACGTCGACCGAGATGGATCTGGATTTGAATAATCTTACCCTTCTTGGCACGCTTCTTCACGACGCGGCCCTTTCCGGAAGCAGCCTTAGGCATCTTGAATGTGTTCTGTGATGAAATGTGAGTGACAAGTCCCCAGAAGTAAGATGGAGCATCAAGTGGAGGGCGTGGTGATGGGAGTGCGATAAATGACAGTTGCACTGAGAACGCCGAACGATAGAAACGTGTTGGCAGACGCGATGCGAACGACGAGGGGTAGCTGGGCTTGGGCGAAGTGATTGATGGCAAGGCGGATGAGGCGCAAACGCAATTGCGTGTGCCAACGCGTAAAAATACGTGTTTGTTGCAAAGAAAAAGCTGTCTCTGAAGAATGCGCGTACCTTGGAAACGGATTTGAAGGGGTAAAGGGGGTGTTGATGTCGAGGTCTGCAATGCGCGTTGGCTGGTTAGCTTTCTGTTCAGGCGAGCGGGCGAAGCTCCAAGGTCAAGATGATGCAACGACGTTGAAGATGCGTGCAGCTGGACATGCGCAACTCTCAAGGCGACCGAGGTTCACAACAAAGGCAAAAACCGGATCGGAGAGTTGACGCGACACAGTTGACACAGACAGAAGGAGTGAATGACAGAAGAATTGGGGATGCGGTGCTGTTCTGGTGGCGGGCGGCGCAAAGGACGGTACTCACCACGAAGACGTGTCGAGCGTGTATGAAGGTAGAGTGGGAGAATTTGGGTGGGAGATTTGTATGGGAGAGAAGAGAGAGAGGAAAACGTATGGGGGGAGGGCCAAGGCAGCCTTTTTACTATGGGGGAGTGATTGTGCGTGGGGAGGGAACGCGGCCTGCCCAGCTACCACACTTGGACTGTTATGCTGGGCACTGACTGAGCTGGTGCGGTGCGGTGCTTGCTTCTTGGACGGGACCCCCCTTCTCTTCCTTCCCTTTGGTGAGAAAAAATGGGTGCGCGCACTCTCTCTGTGGTGCTTGGTGCTTGGAGCTTGCCTGGCCCGGTGCTTAGGTGGTGCTAGTACTGTCGCAGCAGCCTGTACAGTACCAGGTACCGCACCTGCCCTGGGGGAGGCTGACCAGGACCCAAACCAAGCCCGGACATCCAGGCTCCTCAGAAACACCAGCGGCTGGCCACTCAGCTGCGCGCAAGCCCTCGGTCCTGCTGCTATTATTGTGTGGTACTGTACAGGTACAAGCCGCACGCAGCCCGCCGCACCGAGGTACAGTACAAGAGGCTTGTACCGCAGCATCACCCACGCAATCCGCACCGTATACCTTGACTGATGCGGTGCTATTATGCCCATTTTTGGGGGGCGGCGCACTCGCAAGCCCCTCTGCCTTTGATCACTCTGATCACACTCTCTGGCTCTCCCCCCTCATCACCCATTCTCCCATTCTCCCCGGGGCTCACCTTTCCCGTCTCTGCCCTGTCTAGGCTGGCTGGTTCTCTGGGTGATGCTCTACCCGTGCCGTGCCCTGCTGCCGCGGACTCTCTCATCCATCCACCTTCTTCCCAGTCCCAGTCCCAGTCCCAGTCCCTCCGCCTCCACCTCCTCCCTGAGGCCGCTAGGTATTCTTCAGTCAATCAATCTCGGGCTTCCAGGCGCGCTCAACAAGACGCTACTGACACCCTCCTCCCTGTCCGCCCTGTCCGCGCCATTTTGTTCCTTTGCTCTTGTTACTTGTGCCACACCATTGCCTACTGCGTACGACTCCAGCAGACCTTGAGTCCGCACGCTCAACCCACCACCAGTGGGCGTACCAGAGGCTGACGCTCCCTTACTCCATCCTTACGCCACTCTGTCAAGCGAGTCTTTCGTCTCTTCCTTGTCGACCTGTGTCCTGTCTCTTGGCCCTTGTCTTGGGTGGCTTGACTTGATACTGGCTCACTCCTTGTTAGTCCTTTGCTCCAGCGGCCTCGGAACTCGACTCGAAACACCGACGCTTGTTCACAATCGGAAACACCCATCAACAGAGCAGCATGCTACCAACAAGTGGCTCGCGACGGAGCAATCCTTGGTTATGCATAGGTAGTAACAAGAGTACTCACACAGCCTGGCAAGCCTGGTTGCCAGGCTAGCTGGCTGAGAAGTGGGTGGATGCTCATTGTGCTGCTAATTCAGAGTTTGGCGTGTGTAAAGGGCTGACGGCGGAGCCAACCTCACCTCACCACCATGAACATCCATTCGCTGTTGCACTCTGACCTCGGAGCAAGCTGATACTGGGAAAATTATCCGACACTGACCCCCGGAAACAGAGGATGTATGCTGGCCCGGGCGGCCGGGCAACTAGATGCCACCTCCCGTTGCTCTCCACCAGTTCTGTCGTCCCCGGGCTTGGTAGACAATGTCTCTCAACCCCAGTGTATCTTGTGTCCCAAGACAATGTCGGGTTAAGTTTAACTTCACTCTTGAGCACTTTCACACCCCTGCGAAACGCCGAGACTATTTCCTCATACATACCGTATGTACGTGCGTACTTGGCGACGGCACTACGTACTCCATATCTCGAGACATAATGTATCACTTGCGCAACCTCCGATGGGCAGCAGAGATGATTTTGATACGGTGATGTTGGCTCTCTGCTTGCCCATTGTATCTTCCTGACTTGGACGACTTCCTATCGTCCAAGTAAGCTATGCCGGTTGCGCTCAATGACAGTCTCCCATCTGTTCTAGACCACTGGTCTTTACCCAGCCTTACCTTGTCTGCCAATGCTTTCCGCTGTTAACTGGAGCAGTAATGAGCGGGTACTTTGACCCTGCATGACGGTCAAGTACCGTCATACGAATTTTGATTGTACATGTACAAGATGGCGCGTACCCTGTCATGGATTAGATGCCCGCTTCCCGTCGGGTCCTCTCAGCCATCCCTCAAGCAACATCTCCCTCTACCGACCTTCCTTTCCCTTTGAAAGGGAGGCCAACAAACAATCCTGTGTATCTTCCAAGCGAGCCAAATTCTGCTCCGGCTTGCCCTATGCTTGACACCTTGGTGGTTTGAGGCCACACCAATCCAAAGCCTGGACTTTTATTAGGTGTCCTTGGTGTCCTCCGTTTTCAATGCGTGGCCTATGTACAATACATAGTAGAACGATCCGAACATGGCCCCAGCTTCCGCAACTCAAAGACTGGTACTGTACGGAGCATTGTGTGCCATCCAACGATTGTATCACAACCGTCTGGTGTGAGGCTGGGCTGGCAGGCTGGCACGGCTGTCTTTCTTGATTAAGCAGCTTTTGGGAGAACACAAGTGAAGATCATATGTGCATCATCGGCCATTGACGTTGTAGCCATGGATGCATTTCATCAATGCCGTTTCCAAAGCCCACCACCAGCTTCACCAAGACAACCAACAACCTAGCTCTAGATGGCAGATGACGCGAGATACCTCATGACGCATACACTGTCTGCGGGCGCAGTCGGTACCACGAGTCGCGTGGGAATGGTCTTGGTGCGAGACGCCCGTGGGCTGGCTTCGGACGTTAGCCCGCCTTCGCCTTTGCAAACCAGGTGCAGTCGGATGGGCGAGCAAGTTGGCCGGCGACGGCGGCTTTGCCGGGCTTGTCTGGACGGGCTCGTTCTGGGCTGTTGCGCGCCATTTGCTCGCGCCGGACCAAAACAAGGTGCAGAGGCACGCTGTAAGTGGCCCACGAGAGAGGTACCGGCAGAGACTTTCAGCGGGTACGCGACACACCTGTCTTTGGGTGGTCATGTAGTCCTCCTGGCATCTGATACTGTGCTGTACCTGGGCGCTGAGCCCGCGCCAAAGCTCAGAATGGGGGAGCTGAGCGTCCCCGCCCACCGCAAACGCTCTCCGTCCCTCTCCACTCGCTCTTCTTCGCTCGTCTCTGCTATTCTTCTATTTGCCCCTTTTCCCTGTCCTGCCACCTGCTTTCTGTCGTGCTCCTGACTTGCTGCTGCTGGCTCCTGTTCTCGTAGCTGGGCCCCTTTGTTTGAGTGAGAGAGCACGCCCAAGGTCAAGCGCAGTTCGATCCAACGTAAGTAGGACCTTGGCTGCCCAACCCGAGGCTAGCGACAAAGTACATATACGCCCTCTTGCGGCTTGCCGATCTGGTACATAAATCATGCCAAGGGAGAATTGGGAGAGTGATTGCCGCGACGGCGCTTTCCGGAGATGTCGCCGTCCCCCATCATCTCTGTAGCTCATTTTCCCCTTGTTCTCGTGCTTCTTTGTTCTTCTCTTCTGGCTCTGTCTTCTCGTCCAAGCTGGCACTCGAGATCGCCAAGCCATATCACGTGCATCTATCATGGTCATAGCTCCCTGCGCTGCTAAGCCATATCGGGAGGATGGAGACATGGATGAAATCGTCCGCTGGGACTGGTGAGCTCTTGGAAACTGTGGACAAGGAGAAAAGGGCCAGAAGCCTAGGTCCGTGATTCGAAGCCTGACACCTGCATTACATGACGAGCTGTTCCAGGGACAGCCGTGGCCGCGCATCGCTAGTCGCAAATTATCAGCCCGAGGCGCGTCGTAAGGATGTCTTTCCCCCGAGTTCTCCATCTAGGCGCTTGAGGTAGAAATCCCATGAGACGGCATCTTTGAGTCCCGTCGTGATCTCGGAGGTACGTATCTCTCATGGCAGCTGGCTCCCGCTCCAGGTCATAGGTATCCACCACGGGCCGGACGGCGGCTTGCGCGGGTCATGCCCTTGCCAAGTTGAAGACGAACAGTAGTCACGACGAGCATTCTCGAGAAACGTGCGAGGGATGTGTGGTGTCATTCTTCAGTCTCGGGATCAAGGACAACCTCTAGTAGCTCGTCGTCGCGCGCCCAGTCGATCCCGCTACCAGCAATAATCCCACCGGCCACGCCTTTCATCAATCTCCATCTTTGCTTGCTTGCCTTGACATCAGCCTCGAGCTTCTCTTGCTCCTGCATCATCTTTGAGTTGGTGGCTGGGACTCGCTTCTTCTGCTTTGCCTCCTCTGCGAGCTCGAATAACTCTGCCGTTGATGCCACGTTCTGTCGAGCCACCCGCAAGGTTTCGCTTTGCACAGCTGTCAAGTCGTTCCAGACCTTTCCGGTCTCGGCCGCCTGCTCTGCGACTGAGATGGACGTCTCGTCTCTGCGCTCCAAGTAAGGGAGGAGTTCGCTGTCAATGTCAGTCGAATGAACATCGGAGGTGTGATGACGGGGGAGCAAACCGCTCAACAGCCGGTGCTTCTGAGCCGCTGTGAACAGCCTTCAGGATAGGATTGGCCATAATGACAGCCTCGATCACGTCGTTTCTCAGGACATATTTGGCCCTTGACTCAAGAAGTTCTGACTGCGCCTTTTGTGTTTCTTCTGGTGTAAACGATAAAGGTTCATCTGAACAAATGTAAGCTTATGCAGTCGAGTTCTTTCAGACAACATCGGACCTGGCTGGTGAGAGCGCTGCGCGTTGATGATGGCGATTTCCAGGCGAAGCTCCTGAATTCGGTCGTAAAGCGCCAGGGCCCTCTCCTCCCCTTCTGGGAGTGGTAAATGCGATGCTTCATCTTGCCCATTTACCATGGGCTGATCGATGGAGCCTGCCATGATGAAAGAACACAATTATATGCTTTCGTTTCTGCTAATGACTTCAACCACGCAGAAGCGCGTCGTGAAGCCTATGCGCGACTCGACGAACTCGTAGAAGAGAGCCACTCTGTGGCGGTGCATACGGCTGAACCCTGTGGCGTACTCTACCAATGAAGAATGTTGCCTGTCACAAGGCACCGGTCACGCTAACATTCGCTCCCATGAACATTCCGTAGTGGCTTATCGACTTTCGTCACGCGAATATTATATTACCTTACCGGTTACTTAAGAGCCCAGAGGATTCGTCGGAGCGCCTGCCTGCGCTTCAAGACTCGGTGACTCTTACTCGTACTTCTTCTGCTCATCAATACCTCGCTCTAATCGGTCGCGCATCGCGGCATCGTTTTCCATGGGAGATGTCTCGGGATGGCTCTCCAGGTGTTGATAGCCCATACAGGCCAGCGGCTGGAGGTCGATACCGCACAGTTCTCCATGTATGTTTCGCGACAGTAATTCAGCGTGTCGACAGCTAACTCCGGTGCAGCCTCGATGATCTCAAGGCCTGGGTTTCCAGGAACACTTCGATCCCGCCTCAACATATCGTCTCCTTGACCCCCCATGGCCGCACCGTCAAGTTTGCCAGCCTGCATACCGAGGTTTGTCATCTGCCCAAAAACAATACATTGCTGACTGTCTCTCAGAAAGAGATCTTTATCTACGATATCCGGATAAGCCAGCCAACCTCGGCAGGAAACGCGAATCTTAACACACCGGTACCATCGCCAAAGCGGTACTCTATCGCGAATGCGCCGAACTCGATCGAAGATGTGCAAGATATTTCATCATGGCAAGAGTTATACAAAGACCGCCGCAGCTGGGCGGTGCATCTGCTGGAGGATTGTGGGAAGATGAATGCGACAACGCTGTCCAGATACCAGGAGATAGACGTCATCATCAAATGTCTGGATGCCGCGGTTACGAACCTCGAAATCAGCATCAAACAGATCGAACCAAAGTACAACGACTTGAAAAAATGGGTCGGGCCTACACTCGAAGAGCATGGCAACCTAGTGTCCAAGTGGGAGCCATGCCTCGACCTTGCTAGGAATACGCCCATCTCGCCCGCGATGGTCAAGTTTATGACCCGACAAGAGGTGAATAAGCCCAGGTCAACTCTCGAGGACCTCATAGAGCTGGATACTGCTAGAAAGGCAGGAAAACTTGCGCCAACGGCCCATCGAAGATTCGGCGACAAGGCCAAAGAACTTGACAATGCGGCTTCGCGCATGTACAGAGGCCTGGAAGCGATGATCGCCGATTTTGAAAAGCTGATGAGTCGATCTGCTCTAGGCCACAGCACAGACTCTACGCAACTCCTCGAAGACATCGAGGCTGTGGTCAAGCAGATAGACTCTGACTATCGTGCCGCGTTAGGTTACGGGAATACCCAACGCGATCTTGCTCAAGCCTCGAAGACAGCCTCCGTTCACACCGAACACATGGTGCCAACCTTGAAGATGAGGGCCAAGGAGATGGATGAAATGCTTCACTACGCCACGAACGCGCGTAACTCCATCGCATCGGAATCCGCCAAGTTTATGCGATACATCACCGACATCACATCGCTACACAACAACGTTAAAGGTCAGATCGGCGTTCTGAGCCAGTCTGAAGACGACATGACAACGTTCGACTACCTCCGTCTGATCCAGCAGCTCCCTTACATGTATGCGGCATTCGTCGCTGAAGCAGTGCGCCGCCGAGATTGGGTTGACAAAGTCAAGACCGATTCTTCAACCCTGGCCAATGAGATGGCGCTATTCCAAGATGAAGAGTCGAAGCGGCGGCGCAAATGGCAAAAAATGATTGGGAGCACGTATGGACCAGACTTGGACACCAATGTGGTAGGCCTTGAAGTCAACTTACTTGGAGAAGACAACCCTTGGCCGGCCGTCACTAAAGAGGATCTGACCGAGTTCATCCATATTCTACAGGACCAGAATGTTGACCAGGCTATCCTAGACGATATAGTGAAACTTGTGCAGGATCTCGAGAACCCAACGAAACAGCAGTCCCGACGGCTCAAGGCCTTTAAGAACGGAAGCGTACATGAGGCAGCGCTTGGGAGGAGCGGACTCATGATTCGAGGAGACGATGACCTACTTCGATCACTCCAGGACGACAAGGGCAAGCTTGAGAACAGGTTGAAAACGGCCGAGAGCCGAGTCCGACGCTTGGAAGACTTGCTCCATCGGCAGAGTCAAACAAACCGTCCGGGAAATCTCTTTCAGCCTCAAGATCTTCAGCAACGTGCGAGGGGCAGCTCGGGTTCTTCTGTCAGATCAAGCCGCTTCGACGACCGTAGGGGGTCTTCAGACGGAATAGATCCATTGCTACGCCGTGTCACTCAGCTGGAGCATGAGTTGCGAGAAGAGAAGCAGCGCTCCGCCAGACTCCAGCAGGAGCTCAACACTCAAACAACCCAGCACGACGACATGAAGGGCCAGCACGACGACCTGAAGGATCAACATGAGGACCTGAAGGGTCAAGTCGAGGAGGTAAATATCACTAAGAACGACCTCCTCGGAAACATGGAGGCCCTCAAGCGCGAGTTTTTGGAGGAGAGAAAGTCACTGGAAGGCGAGATCAAGACTCTCAAGGCACGCCTGGAGGATACCGAGGATGAAATCGAGAATTTTGACGAGTCGCGACAGCATGAGAAGGCTGGTTATGTAGTAAGGGTGAGGGAACTGGAGGCCGAGATCGAGCAAATCAACAAGCAACGACAGGACGATACACTCAAAGCGCAGGGCCAGGTCGAATTCCTCAGAAAAGAGACCAGAATACAAAGGGAGCAGCAAGAGGCTTTAGAGCGGCAGGCGGAGTCTGCACAAGAGGAAGCCCGCGTTGCTTCGAGAAAGCTGAGCGCTGCTGAGGAGACGACCGAGAACCAGTGGGAAGCCCTGGCAAGGCTATACGCTGAGCTTTCACCCGATGCCGCCATTCCGGATAACTTGGTGGATATCTCGGACACGCTCCTTGCTTTGGCTACCAGCCTTACCGAGAGGTCGCGCAACTCGGAGGCCGACATCGATCTACTCAAAACTGAGCTGGAGCATTTTACGGCAACTGTCAAGGACCTTCGAGAGCAAATTGCCGAGAAAGACTCAAGGCTCTCGGAAGACGAGATGGCAGCTGTGCACCTTCGTGAGAATCTGTCAGAAGAGAAGGCAAAGGTCACAGCTCTCGAGGCGGAACTGGCAGATGGCAGGGAGCAACTCACTGAGCTACGCGCCAAGCTCAGTGATGGTGAAACCGGCTCGGAAACTATGCAAAAGCGGCTCGAGGAAGAGGAGGAGAAGGTGATGACGCTAACGGAAGAAGTGGCTTCGAAGCAATCCCAGGTCGGCGGTCTGGAGGAGGAGCTTCGTCTATTCCAGGAGAAGGTTGAGGCCCTCCAAGGCAAGGTGTCTAGTCTGAATGACCACTACGAGGTCCGAGATGAGAAGACCAAGGACCTGACGCAGCGGTTGTACACCCAGAACGATCGCATGTGTCGCCTTCTCGAGCGAGTGGGATTCGCGGTTACACGAAAGGATGGTGAGATGACGGTTACCAAGATCCCACGATCTGAGAGGAACGCTCAGAATCTAAACGATTCGACTGATCCCAGTTCATCTCTCCGTCGGTCAGGGACGTTGAGCCGCGTTCTCGCAGACAGCACAGATCTTGAGCTCCTCTATTGGCTAAACAACTCCGATATGCAAGCTGAGGGCCAGAACTACGACATGTTCATGAACAAGCTCGGCAACTTTGACGTGGACCAGTTCTCGGAGACCATTTACCGTAGGATTAAAGAGGTGGAGCATATGGCTCGAAAGTGGCAGCGAGAAGCGCGGTCTTACAGGGAAAAGGCGCATCACCTACAGAAAGATTCGCACGAGAAGATTGCTTTCAAGCACTTCAAGGAGGGTGACCTCGCCTTGTTCCTACCCACTCGCAACCAACAATCCGGCGCATGGGCGGCATTCAACGTTGGGTTTCCTCACTATTTCCTCCGGGAGCAGGACGCTCATCGCCTGCATCACCGGGAATGGCTCGTTGCCCGGATCTCGCGCATCCAGGAGCGCGTGGTGGATCTCTCCAAGAGCCTTCAGCCAAACAACGAGGCAGACTCCATAAACGACGAGGAGAACGACAACCCTTTCCAGCTATCGGATGGCCTACGGTGGTACCTCATCGATGCTTTTGAAGATAAGCCCGGGGCTCCCTCAACGCCAGGCATGGGCAAGTCAACGGTTGCGACCAACACCGTGGAAGCGACGGCAAACATCCATACCCATGCTACGGGAGGAAAGGGTAAGAGCCGAGACAGCGTCACCAGCATTGAGGGTATTAACAAGACGTTATCCAAGAGTCTTGAAAGCAGACGCAGCAGCACCGGCTCCAGGAAAGCTCTGCCATTTCAGCTTGGAGGCGGCACGGCTTTGTTGAAGAGCAGCGCCCTAGCCAGTGAAACGAACTCGCTTAGAGCCCATCCAACAGACACCCCCGCAGGCACCAGCCCGACGCAGGGAGGGCTCCTCACAGCAGCCAACGCCAGCCTATCGCAAAAGGTTCTAGGTGACGGGCAGGACGAGCAGGACGGGCCGAAGAACGAGCAAGCGGACAACCTGGGCAAATCACCCCCGGGCGAGCCATCGACAAAGGGCGACAGCGCCAAGCCGGACGAGGTACGAAGTGTCGACTCCCTTCTAGGACCGTGATGATGGGTTGCTGATGGTCACTTGGCAGCCTCGGATCGCCTTGCAACGGGGGGACTCGGTTGAGAGTCCAACAAAGAAGTCGGTGGTGTGGGATTCTCTGTGGAGTGTTGACTACAACTATGAGGGAGGTAGCAGAAAGTAGTCAACAGACTAGCTCAGGCCAGAGTCTGCTTTCTTTTGTCTGGACAGCCTTGACCATGTATCGGCGTTGGTGTCTTTCTACAGCAGGGTGCATCAGCGGTGCTTTTTGGGTTCCTATGATGTATAGTTGGTCGATTAGTATATATTAGGTTTGGTATTACATGGACTATGTGGTAAGCTAGGGTGATGAATAAAGGCTACGATACGAAGTATGCTGACTGAATTTGCCCTGCAATTTACGTCACGTCAGCATTCAATCTACGATTGCTTTATCAGAGTCATAACGAAGGTAGGTTTAGATAATCAAATGGTCAATTTGTGATTCTGGCTAGGAGTATGCTTGTCTATGTTAGCCAAGTTTCCCAGTCCACAAACCCGCTCGGAACAGTCAAGGAAATGTATCAAGCTGCTCAGCAAGTATCGAGACCCGCCAAAGACAACAAGGAAATGTCAGCATTCCACAAGCAGATAACACTCAAGGCAAAGTCGCTGGTACACCTACCAACTCGACAATCTCGTCATCATCGTCGATCTGGAAGATACTTTGGCGAGGAGCGCTCCATTGCCAAGCCCACGGCCAGATATCGCAGATCAAGTGAAGCTGACCGCCGGGCAGAAGGCATTCCTTGAAGATGTGGATGTACGTTGGAAACATCTCCTTCTCTTCGGGCATTTCTTCGTCCTCGCCCTCGATCAACTCATTGTCTTCCAGCATGGCAACCCAGGCCTCCTCGCCCAGGTCGCCGAAGTTCATCCTGCAGGGCAGACCAACGAGGACAAGCGTCTTGAGTCGCAGGTGCTGGCCCATGTCCTGGTAGAAGTCTTTGACCCAGTCGTAATACGTGTGGGCTCTGATGCAGCGCAGATCCAGACAAAGGCTCTGCAGGTTGCTCATCAGGGGCCAGGAGAGCTCTATCATGCAGCCAAGCTCATCCATGCGCTTCTCCAGGGCGACGGTCAGAACTGTGTGCCTGTTTCCTGGGGAAAGGGTACTTCCAAACAGGTCCTTGATGATTTTGCGGGCGATATCGGCGTCGTCTTCCTCGGCGTTGGTCGCATGTATCATCAGATGCCGGATGAACTGGCAGGCAAGCTTCTGGTCGCCTTTCTTGAGCACGTTTGTCCAGGCTCGAGGGACGAACCTGGCTGTTTTGCCATAGACCGAGTTATCAGAGAAAGGGATCGAGTCCAGGATGTCGGGATCGAGAACGGTGGTGCTCTCGGGGGCATCCTCGTCCGAGGCCGCATGCAAGAAGGTGACACTGAGGAACTTGTTCCACTGGCGGTCGAAAACCTGCATCCGGTTAGAGAGGTCGTACTCGCGGAGGGAGTCCTCCCAGGTCTTGTCTCCTGGAACAGTCAGAAAGTCATTGATATCCTTGATGGGGGCGTTGAAGAGGCATCGGTGTTGCAGGGGGAGGACTTCGATGCTGCCACGGCTGTACTCACCTTCTCTGTCGGGGTGTCCTCGAGTGTAGATGACGGTCGATTCCTCACCGAGACCCTCGCAGGGAGATGACAGGCCCTTTGTGAGTTTGTGGATCCAGCAGACGTTGACATCTAGGGACATGTTTAGGATCTTGAGGATGATTTCGGTAGGAAGAGAGGGGAGCTTCTTGGCCTCTGACTTGGTGGGTTTTCTGTCCATGATTGCGAGTTTGGTGGGATTCTGAGTGCTGTGTTGTTAGTGATTGTGAGTTTGTGATAGGAAACTGTTGGTATTCTCTAGCTTTGGTGTTTGCCGGATGAGCGGTAGAGACAAATCCAAGCTCCGAGTACCATGAAGAGATTTATATAGAGTCATGCTGCCATTGACCTTTCCTAACATACTGTCGGTGTTTATGAACAATAAGAATGGTCGGTGACTTTTTTCGAGTCTAACATCTAGAACATTACAACCAAGTAGCACAAACAGGTTCAAATACATGTTCCCGGTGAAGTTGTGAACATGGACAGTTGAAGTGGTCGAGTTGAACAGTTGGTGTACAAACAGCCACAGTAGAACAGGCGCTATACAGAACAATCACTATACAAAACAGGATGTACCTGGCATGACCAGTTCAAGGGACTTTAGAAATACTCTATCGTCTCAAGCCATTGAGTCAATGCGGCTTTATAGGCGCTGTTGGTCGAGTTGCACGAGCCGTGAAAGTAATCTACTGGTCCACAACCAAAACTGTCGTGTCACTCAACCAAAACTCGAGATATATCTGATCGGTCACTGACGTCAGCTTAAGCTTTCTTTTGCGGCTGTTCCTGGCGTCGCTAGTTTTGCTTTTTTTTTAACGCTTATCGTGGAGAGAGAGAAGAGACGTGATGATGTGAGAGCTAGGAACACCTCAGGTGTGGGCTTGAAGGGTGCGGGCGGAAAGATGTGTGTGTGTGTGTGCCTCAGGCATTCACATCACATATCGCCATCCATGTCATAAC
>JABEYC010000985.1:0-26149 GCA_013266195.1 Fusarium zealandicum | reverse complement strand
CTGTATTCTTTGGGTGATATTATCGTCCCAGGCGTAGAGGCAGAAACCGTTGGTGCTAAGAACAAAATATAGAGCGACGGGTAGAATGCCTTTAGACAAGAATCATCATAAGCTTCTAAGTAGCTAACCTAATATTATTTAAATCTTAGGTAAACTTAGATAATAAACTAAAATAGTCTTATAAAGCTTTAGGCAAGGTATATAAAATAACTTAGGTTCTATATTATCTCTGAAAGTGTCTGTTCTTTCGCAATACCGCTCGCTGCATGAGGTCCGTACCATGGAGAATTTCGGGCCAAGAAGATGCCATCCATTGCTTCTCCAAACTGACGATCGAGAATTTTCAGCTTCTTTAGCTCCTTTGCCCAAACAGAAGCGTAGTCAAAAGTGTGAAGCCTGGCATGATCAGTGATGCCGGCCACTCTAAGCATCAGTCGAATGATGAGACCCAACGATTGTTCCTGACTCTGCGCTCCAAGGGCTTGCTTCGAGCTTGACAAGAGGTCGCCCTGTACCAAGAGTCGAACACGGGTCTCCTCCAAAGTCGGATGCTCAGTCGTGTGAAGATACATTCGGATGTTACGCCAGTCAAGACAAGGGGAATTGCTGTTTTTGATCTGGTCCGAGATCTCTGTCCGGGTATCAAGATGCAAAGGCGTCCCGGAGACTGCATCGTCAGACCCGACACCGGCCAATTTAAGTCGTTTCGGTGCAGGCTAGCGAATGGGATTTCGAAGCGCTCTCGAGAGATTGTCCTCACTCTTCAGACGTTCGAAGTCTTTTTCCATCCCTTTCCATTCGAAAACACCCGTTCTTGCGGGATACTCGAGTTCTGCCGCCGGCTTGCCCAACTGCTTGAACACGTCAAGCATCTTGTTGTTGTTGTGATCATGTAGCTCACGGACCTGGCGTATGGCAAGAATCGTGTCGTAGCTATAAATCCTGGACGGAAGCTCTCAGTGTTTGGTAAACAGGCTAGGGATCAGGTTGGCAGGGTCAGTTGTTTGGATCGGTGTCACGCTCCTGAACACAGCTCCAACGAACAGGGCTTTGCTTGAAAGAGCAACCAAATTGCTGCAGAACTCGGGCCTCCAGTAGTTGGAGACTGGGTTCCCGAGTATCTTAGTCTTCTGCTTAACAACAGAAGGCATAAGCTACGAGGGTGCTCCAATAAGCTGTGTTGGATTGTCTCTCGGGTGGTAGCTAGGCAACCCCAACGTGCGGATATCATCAAGTAGTCAGAGAGCACGCGTTCCGTCGGATAGGCATCCAGCATGGCAATGTTCCTTAGGGAAGACCATTTTGAAACAGGGCATCGAGGCAGGAATCCTGCCTGTTTTGTATGATGGCCCAAACCGTGCAGAGCGGGATCTCAGGTTGCGGTACCACGTCCGCATCTTGTCCTCGTTGAGGCTGTTCCCATCGATCTGGAAGCAACTGCGCTTTCGTTTCAAGTCGCAGTTGTAGTAATGATGGGCAGATCTGGCAGGATGAGGGAAGCTGGTGAGATGCTTTACCTCGGAAAACCTCAACATGTGAGGAAAGTATAGGAGGAATACACTCAGTCTGACCCTCGGCAATTGTTCAGTCTTCTTGCCGAAGAATGGCTCGGCACGCCAGCCGTCATTCTCCAAGTCAAAGAAGATGACGGAGGCGGCAAGGGCGATATTGAGCGGAACAGCACCTTGTGAGTGCTAGAGAAGGAAGCTCTGGATCTCGTCAATGACAGCAGCGGGAAACTCCAAGACCGCCACCGGAGGCCAAAGAAGCCGGAAATGTATCCTTTCGTATGCTGCTCCTGGGTGAATGTGACCTATATGAGGCATCATGACAGCCTCCACAGCATATGCCAGCTCTCTTGCCACAGAGTATGTGCTCAGGCCACCCACTAATGCACTATACTCCCGCATCATAATGCCCAGGAAGCGTTCCCAAGAGGCGTTCACTTTCCTCGGCCCCTAGACGACCAAGCAGTGATTGCTTTATATGGCCAATGTTCCCTGAACTACGCCTCTTCATCCTCGCCAGGTGGAGGGACTATCAACATATTAGCTGAAGCTCATCATAAAGTTAGGTTATTCTTTACCTATATTATGATGATATATACAACATTTTCAACACATTCCAGTTGCATCATAATGAGCAGTTCCACCCCTTGGGATGAATCAAGAGTATGAGCGAGCTAGTTGCGCCTTGTTGAAGCAGATATAGTATGTATAGAGAGAGGGAGAGAGAGGAAGAAGAAAAGGAAGAGGGGATGAGGAGGGGATGTGAGTAAAGATATATCTTGGGGTCCGTCCAAGTTCCCTCGGACAGCCGGTATTTGCGGTTGTTCGCCTTTCGTGTTTGACAGGCTGAACAACAGGGCCTGCAGTCGTGTAGGACGTCGGTTTGCTCGATGTTGGGTCGTGACAACTGGCAGAGAGGATTCTCTGTGTGAGAATTCAGCAAATTCTCTTGGCATTGTTTTCGTTTGCTGTTAAAGAGTTCCCACCGTCCACATCATTGTTGATGTTGTCTTCTCAAAGTCTGAGTCACAAGATAGCCACGTGTCGATGGCCACGTACCCCGTCAGAACACTCGGTGGAGTCATACTGTCTGCTTGCAAAGTTTTTCGAAGTCATAAAGTTTGGTTCTATTCCAAGAAGGCATGAATAGCAGAGTGGCAGCTTTCGTCAGGGCTGGGCAGTGATGGACAATGTCTGAGCTGGCAAACAGCAAGCTCTGCCAGCCAATCGACAAGTCATGTCCTCCAACCAGATAAACTCAATTAACACCAATCAACCAGCCTTGATGCCCTGGCGACTGAAAGAGGATGCCGCCGCTTTCACCTTGGAAGTTGCCTGAGTGGTTGAACAAGGCGGAAAAAGGGGATACACGACACCCTAGATGCTCCGACCCGCACACTACAAGATAGTTGCAGATACCCATGTATATAACTTGAGAAAATATATGGAGGTGCCAAAAGAGTTACAGCAAAGATATCCATTTTGTTTCGGATGGTAGTTTAGGAGCAGGATGTGCTGGTTCTTAGGGAAGTATTGCCAATGCTAACCTGAGTTTCCAGCATTCTTAAGCTAAGTATTAGTTATTCATTCAGAAACCAAGATCAATCTTGGTGTAAGAAGTGACCGATTAACGTGAGTACCCGTTCGTCTAATTCACAGGTAGCTAAAGTTTCGGCTGTAGAGGTTAGTAGTGAGATATGAGATTACCTACTCCTTTCGCTGATGGGTTACACGATGACTAGACGCATCAATGCAATCCCCATGTATTCGCAGCCTGAGTTGCCTTTGCCAAAGAGACGCCCCACAGACATGAAGTGAGTTGTGATATGGATCCGAGTCCAAGGTGATGAAGCTGCGTTGGCTTGCCTAGCCTGTCTCACGTTGTTGCGAACAGCTTCTTCTAATCTCAAAAGGCAGCCTAGAGCTTTACACCCAAACCTCCCAGACCTTACTCTCAACATACCGACTCTATCGCCAACTACCAAAGCCATCCAGGACTCGACAAAGAGTGAGTGGCAAAACTCCAAAGGTCCAACCCGCGATAGGCGCCGTCTCGTATTCCACACTGTGGCCAGCTGCAAGAGAAAGGAGTCGGTTCAATGGGCTCTCAGCCAAGGGGGGGGGGGGATGTTTGTGGAGGCGAACTAGGGGGGTCCCCTCCCCGCGCATTACTAGCCCCCAGAGAACAGTGCGTGCCCCCCAAAAGGGAACTGATCGGGCTGGAACCAGCCCAGCCACTCGAATTTACGGTGAGTGAGCCCTGGGAAAAAAGATGGGCGGGAGCCCACTCTGACTTGCATTTCACCCGCTTCGCTCACTCGCATACACAACGATCTGCAACTAAATAAAGCTCCAACTCCTCCATCGTCTTGCATTCAACAGAGGGCTCTTGACACATCGACAGCCTCAATTGACCCACTGGAGACATCCGCCGTCTCAATCACCTACCTACCTTATCTATTCAGCATTTCCCCCGCCTGCATGAGTCACTGAGAGAGAGCTACACCTCACGACAACACTCAAAGCCGCAACAATGGGCTTCCTCGATTGGAACGACGGAGCCTCCGTCCTCTCTGGCCGAACCTCGCACAAGCGACGTCGCTCATCCCGCTCCCGCCAAAAGAAGCGCCGTTCGCGATCCCGTTCCCGTTCCAGCTCCCGCGATCGCGGCCGTTCCTTTGCCGGCTCCATCTTTGGCGGCGGCGGCGGCGACCGCTACGGCAAGAACAATTCATCCCGCGCGTCCTTCTTCGGCCTCGGCGGCGGAAACAACAGCCGTTCCAGCTTCTTCGGCACGAGTGAGTCCTTTTGTCCATTGACCTCGCGTCGAGACTTTCATGTTGACTGTTGTGCTCCCCTACTAGATCGCTCGTCCTACTATAAACGCCAGCCTCGCCAGGGCTTCATCCAAAAGACGTACAAGCAGCTCAAGCGCCTGCTCCGCGACCTCGTACACTGGGCAAAGCGTCACCCTTGGAAGGTCTTCTTCCTTGTCATCATGCCCCTCATCACTGGGGGCGCACTGACGGCCCTGCTCGCCCGCTTTGGCCTGCGCATCCCCCCGGCCATTGAGCGCATGCTCGGCGTCGCTTCCAGGGCTGCCTCGGGCGACTCCGTGGGTCTTGTAGGCGAGGCGGTTCGCATGGCCAGCGGCTTTGGTGGCAATACCTCGGTCCGCATGGAGCGCGATACTCGGTCCTATGGCGGTGGTGGTGACAGCTGGGGTGGCTTCACTGACATGGCCAAGAAGTGGATGGATTGAACATGGCTAATGTGCGATATGACCTAGTACGATGGGCAATTGGGATATCATGGGCGTTTTGGGATTGCATTGTTCTTTTCTCTTGACCTTCTTTTGCTCGCATCGCTATCGAGCCTCTGGCCAGTTAGATACATGGTAGCATCCATTCTTGGATAACTCACGACTTATGACCTTGCCAAGATGACCCCATTATGCTCAATGCCAAAACGTGAAAGGAATACCATTGTAGTACAGCTGGGTCGGGAGAAAGCCACACATGACCTTGACCGGCTACAGCTTGTGAGTTGCGACATGGTTCTTCATATTCATAATGTCTCCGTGTTTGTCCAATGCGTATATACATACACTTGTGCACGAGCGGCTCTCCTTTCACCTGAGAGCAAATTCACGTCTCGATTGGCCCGATACGACCAAGTGATTTCAGCACTATATTCATTACTAGTTCTGTGCGTCAACAACCCTGCCTCCTTCGAATACTAGATCTTGTGTCCCGCTCCCACGTGCAGCGACGTCGAGATACCATCCAACTATCATCCTTCCCGTCCGCCTGTATCTAACGGACCTCTATGTCCGCTGCCCGCAACTCCCCGACTCAACCACCGGCCTGTGACCTGGGAGCCAGGGATGTGCCATATGCCAGTTTCAATGCTAATCATGCAATCATTACCCGATGCGCCCGTTTCCTTCCCGTTAACTAAAAATCTTAAAATGCTTTGCTCCTTCGAGGCGAGAAGGTGAATCTGTTGATGATGTACCCGATTTTGTTGATGGTAATTCAACGTGCTCTGTTTTGCCTCAAGCGAGGCGAGCTGACCGAGATGCAGAGACCAATTTCCCGCCAAGCGCAATTATCAAACATATTGTACACACTGTCCACATAATCATATAAGGACATAGCAGTAGAGCGCCAATTTTAGCGGAGCGGTCAGCGCCACTACTTGGATGTGCCCTCCTTTGTGGGCTTCCAAAACTGCATCATCCGGCTCAGTCGCCTGGTCCGGCTGTTCTTGGCTTTCTTGTCAGCCGAGTCGTTGTCCTGCGTCACTTCCATCGAGAGCTTGCTTCGCTCGCCATGGGAGCTGCTGATAAGCCGACTGAGGCTGGCAAGGCTTGATCGCCGACGTCCGAAAGCGGCTGAAGAGACCGAGACCGGGCGTGGTTCCCGAAGAATGGGTTGCGACATGCGCTGACTGGGAAGGAACATGCTCTCCCGTGTCATCGTTGAGTTGCTGGAGGTGAGCGATGGAATGTCGTAGTCCACCGAGATCCGCACTTCGGGGCCAGGCTCGCCCATCAGCAACAAAGACCGAAAATTGTTCTCGTCTGCAACTGATGAAGGGGCGGTTGAGATGCGCTGGACCTCGACAGACATGGGAGACCTGGGTGATGGGAAAGAGGACGAATGGCTGATGGCATAAGGGCTGTTCGGGACATTGGCCGGCGCGGGGAGGTGGATGGGGCTGATATCCACGGGGGCAAGATCTTTGTGTCCCGAGGGCCTCCTTATTGAGGGCTGCTGCACCAAGTCTGTATTGTCGTTCCGCTCCGCTGGCATGAAAGGCGAGCGGAAAATTACACTCGGCAACTCCTCAACAATGACACTATCATGCAAGGATGACCTTGAACGCTCAGCTCGAACTGAGCCAGGTGAGATTTGATCCTTGTCACTCAAAGTTGAGCTTGTCCGTCTCATGCTATGTGATGAGCTGTGAATCGATATCTTGTCTTGAGTGTCCATCAAGGGGTCGTTTGTAACAGCGGCCGGAGGGGTAGCATCACTGTCGGAGTCGGTGTCTCTCTCAAAAGCGTGAACCCTTGCCCTCTGCCTACCGTTGCCATACTCATCTTCTTCATCCTCTTCGAAGACATCCGCCATGGTCGAGCTGCTGTTGTAGCGGTGCATGCCAGCCCTACCAGGATCGAATGGAGGTAGGTCAGGGGCTGATTCTGCACGTCGGTGATAGTGCATGCCTGGGCCGCTGAACCCCTTCATACCTTGGGCACTGTGCAGCCGTCGCTTGCCGGCATTACCAGCCGCCTGTTGCGCTGCCTCCCACTCAGGGTTGAGTGGGAGTGGGGTATTGAAAGGGCCGAGAGCAGCATCCAGGTCAATCATGGGATAAGTCGGATCATCCATTGAGGACTTCGGAGTCTCCTTCTCCTCTGGAGGGTTAGGAGACTCGGTAACGGTCAATGTTGGCGTGGATGCATCCAACAACTCAGGCTCCCCGTACATCTCTTCCTCGTCCTCCCGCGACACGCTCGAAGCGGGTGGAGTAGGAGGACGAACAACGTCCGGCTTGGATCGCTTGCTATAGCCTTTGGGTTTCCGAGGGAGAATTGAACCAGCCCAGACCTTAACCTTCTTCTTTTTCTTGCTCTTCTTGCTGCTCTTCTTTTGTTTCTCAGGTGCCACTTCGACGCATTCGCCGGCTGTATCGGAACCGTTGTCGGAAGCGGAAGCTGCTTTGGGTGACGAGTCTGATGAACTGGAGCTGGTTGGTCGTGCTTTCGTAGGTGATGAGCCTCCAGTCGAAGGGTCTCGAGCAAAGAAGGACCATCGCTTGGATGTCTTGGTAGGGCTCGGTTCAGGGTTATCCCGCTTGGAAGCTTCTGCGAATTGGAGCAAAGTAGGAATTGAGTTCCGGCGCTTCGGCGACGATGTCGGATTGGTTGAATCCTGCGTACGCTCGAGAATAGCACCCGCGGTACTTGGCCTGGAATCGGACGTTTCGCGTGTTGGTGTTCGCGAGAGTGGTGCCGGACTTTCTCTGCCACTGGGGGACGCTGCTGAAACAATCGAGGAAATACTGCCCGATACGGAATGGCCGGGTCGTGCAGTCACGGTGCTGGACGTTTCGTTAGACACTAGAGACAAGGGCCTCGGTATGAACTCGAGCGTATCCGAGAATCCAACACGGGCTTTAGGCGCAGCCCTCGCCTGCTTCGGACTGCTTTCAGGCGAGGGGTTGCTGGAAGAAGGCTGCTTAATGGTATTTGACTGCTTTACTTCGATGACGGTTTCGGGCTCAGCCTTTGTTGGTTGATCGGGCTGGGCCAGGGCGACATGATTCTCTGCCTTGATGAAACCCGTGGGGCTGGTGGGCGCGCTGCTTCCTCGACCAAGAGAGGAATCGAAAACGGGTGGTTGGAGGATAGGCAAATCGTTGGTGGAGATGGCACCCGATATGCCTCTTCGGTGTCGTCTCTTTGTAGGCTGGAACGTTGGCGGCATAAACCCACTTTCTGACTTGGTCGGACTCGTGCTCATGACAGCAATTGAATTGCCCTCACGGAGACGGCCGCCAACAAATTCACTTCCACCTCTTCTATGTCCATGCTTAGGTGGTCGTGACGGGGATGAAAGATTGCCGAGAGAATGAGGAGACACGGGAGGCGTCAAGAGAAAAGAAGCCTGGGGATCTGGAGGGAGAAGAGCACCTGGGTTGAAGCTAAAGTCGGGCAAAGCAGATCGATGCTCTCTCTCCGCGTTTTCAGCGCAAAGCCCAAATCCCATGCTGGGGGTCTCAATGGCTGACATAGGACGTCGACCTGTGGCTCGTGAGAAGGATGAGGGTGCCGAGGATGAGGAAGGCGGTTGAGCTGGAAAGACGAATGGAGGATTTGGCGGCGGATCAGCACGGGATTGAGCATCCAATGCGTGGGAAGCAGACATGGATGCCAATTCGGCAGCGAATCGATCCGTATGGTTGTCGAAAGCTGGACCAGCCGATGGCCGGGTCAGCTGTTCAGGACCAAACGTGGTTGCCATCTTCTTCTCAGCCGCGCAGCGGCAATAGAAGTGATGGACAACTGGAGGTGATTAAAAGCTCATAGGACAAATAGGGCGGCCGTTCCGAAATCGTGAGATTCGCTTGGGCCTCTCGTTTCGACAGGGTTTGATCGGGCAAAGAGGTGAGAGATATTATCGTGATATAGCCGCGGTCTAAGGTGTCAACGCAACGATCAGTCTTTAGCTCTTGGGATCTGAAGGCGATGACACTGGGAAAGCCGAAGTAATCGACTCGAAAATGCTATGGTCGGGACTGAACGCGGGCGAATATATGGTGACGGACCAGATGGGAAAGGCAAAAAAGGACTGGAGCGTCGTCGAAATGGATCACGCAAATTCGCAAGACGAAGACAACTCGAGGTTCCAGGTGTTTAAACTAATGAAAGGAGTGGACGGACAAGACCAGCGCAACTCTGCAAAGACAAGAGAGCGACTGGAATCGCACCAGGAGATATCGAAGGAGGAGGGGGGAGGTTCGGCGCTCGCAGAGGCGGCGATGGCGATGAGGTGTAGCCGGAGAGTTGAAGAGGAGAAAGACGGGGAGGGAACGCGGTTTCGAGATGGAGAGATGGAGGGAAAAGGCAAATGGAAGGCCTGCGCTGGGGTTGGAGGGTGTTCAGCCACGCAGCGCCCACAGCGAGCAAGGGGTCCACCGTGATTTGGGTACACGAGCAGAAGTACCGGATACCGCTGCAACCAACGAGAGGGCGAATGAAGCGCCGGAAATGGCGAGGGGCCACCTCAGTCTCCAGTACCGCTACCCATCAGAGCCATTGCCCCATGGACCCCCCGGTCGTTATCGACCAGGTACCTGACCATGCATCTGACCAGGTATCTGCTACGACCGGGACTCTCTCTTAGCGGGCTGCCGCCCTGGCGGCAGGGCACAACAGGACACAGGACCAAGGGGCGCCACCTCGGGAAAGTCCACCGCCGCCAAGGCAGGTGCGATGGATGGATGCCGTGGCCGCTGGAGGGACGATTTCGAGGGACTAGCGGCCCCCAATGGAGAAAACCAGCCATGGGAACCCGAAGAAGCACAGCTGTAAGGTAACTGGAAGTGTTCGAGGGAGAAGAAGCAGGACGGCACCAGCCAGGCCGCGTCTCTCCAAGGCGGGCCAAGTCTACCTATCTTTCTCACCCCCTTCCATCTCGGCCTCCACCTTTTCCCTCTTCGCTCCACTCCGATGCGTGTCCATTCATCCATCCATCTTGCTCCAGGCAAAAGGCCCGCACTGTGCCAGTTTTCCAAGTGAGGCAAATTGCGGCAGGTGTTCGTTGATGCTATTGCATCCTTCCCATCAAACCATCAGATTGATTACCTACGCTCATGGCAATCTGAGGCACACATGGATTCCACCCCAATATTAAGCAATTAACTGACCCGACAAACAACATCCCGCAAGCAATCAAGCACCTCCACACGCTCCCCGCTCCGTCTTGCTGAAATGGAGCAAAATCGGACACCAAGGATTGATGATCTTCGTCACCGGTCGCACAGTCTGAGTCGTTCAACCACATCCATGGATGTTTTGATATTGCCCCGTTCATGGCGGCCACCATCGGATGGTCGCGAGTGTCGTTGTGCACTACAGTGCCAGGTACTGCCATAATCGTCCCGTCGACATTGCGTTGTTTACACGCGCATAAGCTATCGGCACATGACACTTACAATTCTCCCTGCACTGTGATGGATGGCCTGGTCGTCCCATCCCTGGACATCCATGGCCTGCTCCCTCTCGGCACGACGAACGCTGTCGTGGTGCTGCTTTCTTGGGCACTCTAGGACGCTTCGATTCGCCCGCTGTTTCTTTCGGGGCCACTTGACACCCCGGCCCATGTCACACTCAGCGCGCCGTGTACCTGCACCTGAGAAGCACTTGTGCCTGCATGCAGCAGCGCAACGCAGCGCACGGCAGACGGACGAACATGCAAGCGAGCAGACAGGAGCCCTTGATTATACCGTAATCATACCCAAGGTGCCTCCAAGTTATTGGACAGGTAATCAGTGCCGCCGGGGCAACAGCGCTGTTTGTATATCAGCGTCAGCTATCACCAACAACACGGCAATCAGTCGCTCGACGCTTGCTGGGATGAGATGGTCCGCCTGGTAATAGCAAAGAGCGGGGGAGGCGAACAGCAAGAGTGGAGGCCTGGACAGAGTAACGGTTGCAGCTCGCGGCACGATGTAATGTCTTGCTTCACGGCCGCTACCACTTAACGGCCTTGAGCGGTCAACGACAGGCACAGCGACGGATCGATAGGGATTCAAATGAAGCCAACATTCATCAGCATCGACATCAACGCCAAACTCTCTTGTGCGCTACTCGTCACTTGGAGCCAACCGGGTTGAAATAGAGTCCGATTCATTGACTACCGCGAGCAGACGGATGGTAAATCCTGATGAAGGGATGGGAGTTGAAAAAGCATCTAGTTGTCACCAACACTAACTACTGTACTCGATAGTTTCCGCGAATATGACCAGCTGCCCAGATCGGTTTAGATCGAGGGAGTCGTGTCCTCCAACTTCATCAACCAGTCCCTCTAGGAGACATGGCTTGCATGATGACTCCGGGCTAGAACCAGTTGAAGACCGTGGTGCGCCACAGGAGCCCAGAGTTAGCACGCATTATGTATAGCGTCCTTTTGCTTTTGCTGGCTTCTCCATTCTCTTTTCCCGTTGCTTTTCCCTCTTGGTTCCGATCCACCCAGATCTGTCCGGGATGGGCTGGCCTCGTTTGGTGTCCACCTTTGGCCCAGCCTGTCAACATGTCAACTCGACCACGTGAGATTACGAGGCCGAGGACATGACCCAGCTCATCAGCACCGCCCCGATAACAACTTGACTGGAAGTTAATAACAATAACAGTTCCAGACGATCCGACAGGAGCCTTCCGTATTACTAGCAGCTAGTGGCTTGGGCACCCTTGTCGGGTCCGGCCCTTTTCTCACATCGCTAACCATCCCGATTATAGATCTTAACGAATAACTTAAGCCGCCTCTTCTGGTTGTACGTCGTTATGGGGAATTCTCCTGCTTGCGCACGGTGCTGTTGGCCCGTTGTGCTCCGTCAAACCAGCTTTTTGCTCTCACTATGCCTGGTAGCCCGGTCTCGTCCACCCCGGTACCTGGCAGCCTGGAAACTCCATTGTTCAGACCTTGGACATATCATGTATGCAGCAGATGACGGATGCAATTGAGGCTTAGAGCCTTTAATGCAAGGCAACGTTCATCATGACCCTAATCATGATTAGCTTTTGGCTTTGATGTCCCGTCGCACAGATTGCTTCTGATAGACCGGACGGACTGACAGACTGACGGACTGACGGGATGATCGCGGGATCATGGTTTCTCACGGTCTATGATTGTACGGAAGCTCGCCCCAACTTTGAAGCGACGGACGACAAGAGACGGCGCGCCATTCCCGCACGCCAGAATTGCATCTTACTACGTAGTACACGCGGGTCTCACACAGCCTCTCTCGTTTATCACCTCTAGTGCTACGACTGCTCACAAACGAGAGACTGATAGGCAATCATACTGTAGATCGTCGTTCCTTGTGCCTTGACCGACCCCAAGCCCAGAGAGAGTGCCAGATGACCAGATCTAACACCCCGACGACACCCGCAAAATGGTGCACAGACTGGGTCGCGAGGCCCTTGGCGCATCGGTAACCTGGCCCAATTCAGCTAAAAGGCCCTAGCCTAGCAGCTGAGGAAAACAAGATGCTGCTGAAGAGTGGGATAGGTTTGGTTGTCGTGACGATTACACGTTTTGGCAAACTATTTCCTGCCCTGAGTACAATGCGTTTCATGATTGCATTGACGGGATGGAATCCATACCTTGTATGTGTATGTCTGTCTGTCTTCTTCATCACGCTCATGTCTCCTCCCTCAGGGTTTGCCAAGGACCATCCATGCCCTTCCACCCAGCCCTCTCCACCAGCTAAGCCTCTCCAGGGATTCTCCCTCTCTCAAACCCCGGCCCTTTGTTGTCTCGTCTACCTCCTCCACTGCTAAGCGGTCAGTCCTACCTGGGCTTGAACCATGAAGAGGGTTTTGGTGCCTGGCACTACTTAGCTGCTCATTCGCGAATAACCTCGCCCAGGTGTCTTATACGAACTGTCAGTCAGCAATGAACGCTCCTTGCATACTTGTCATCTCGCCAACTTCTAAAGGGGTCTTCTTCCGAGCACCCGGCACTCTGTATCGGCACGGTTTCTCTATTATCATCATCGGTAATAGCCAATTTGACGGCTAATTACGATTTCCTCCATTCCGCTGCGCGATCCATCTGCCTGCATTCCCACGAACTACCTAGTCTAGTAAGAGACCTCGGGTTTTTAAACTTTACGAGAAGCTGGCTCATCGTCATTTTGTGGACTGGGCATGATCCGGCCGAGATTCGCTTTCCCCTGCCAGCGGGCGAACCCTTCAGGGGCCCTCGTCACTTGATACAATATCGTGCCGAACGGGTAACTTACCCATTCCATTGTCTTGCCTTGTCGATTGAAGAGTCGATCCTCCTGACGTATGCAGTCCTCCCCATCCTGCAGACCAATGTGCATATTAATTAAGATGCGCAAATTCCGGAGCAAGGCCGGCCAGGCCGGTTCGTCGCGGTTGTCGTGAGAACATCGCCCACGGTCGCGTGCCCCTTTTTTACCCACAGCAAAACCTACATGCGGCTCTATCAATACGGAAGTGCCAATCGTATCACACGCTGATCATCGTTTCAGCCCCCAGTTCGCATCGATCCTGGTATTGAGTCTGGGAGTCTGCAGGTCCAGAATCAGGAAGTTTTGGTAGCCCTTGTGAGGCTTACAGTTCGCAGCTGGAGATGTGAGACTTGAGCCAATAGCGCGCAGCTCCCTCTCCCTTGGGCTGACAACCACTACCAGCAAGCAGGGACAGAAGCGCATATTATTAGCATCAGCTCCAGCCACCTTGAATACGGACAGAGTATCCGAAAGCGGCTGCAGAGTTGACTTCATACATCTCTGCACTCTGACATAGCAGCAAACCAACCGAATGACATCGAAAGTGTGCAGGAGGACTTTTATTAGTATGTCCTTGGGAATTGACCCTCATTTAAGGGGGAGATAGTCTCTAGATCGTGAAACAGAAGCGTGACGCGACGCGCTCAAGATCGTCCCCATCCACCCCTTACTAACCTTGGAGTGTGGGGAGCATCAGGGACCCTTGGGTTTAGCCACATCCGATATGGGGAAGATATCGAGAACCTGAGCCACACTGTGGGGCTTATGCACACCGCCCACATGGAGAAGCCCCGCTGCAACTTTTTTTGACCGGCAGAAAATTTGGTGAATCTGGTGAATTTGGCAGCGGACGTCGATCTTTGGAACGACACCTCGGCATCAGTATCTGCATCCATCGCCGACATGTCCGATACAGTAAGCCCAGCGCCGGAGCCTGTGCCCCAGGCTGAGAAGTCCCAGGGCATGCGAAGGAATGGTATGCTTCCTTCCCAAAGATGTCGTGTGCGACCGAGCTCATCAAACTGACTCCAACCAGGCAAGCAATGGCATGTCCCCAAGAAGGCTTTCCGTCCCACCGCAGGTCTCAAGTCTTACGAGAGACGAACGCAGGAGCGCGCTCTCATGGTTCAGATGAAAGCGAAGGAGAAGGAATTGAAGGAAGAGAAGGAAGAGGAGCGCCAGGTAAGACTCTGACCTTGATCCAGATTACGAACAGCGGGCTAACGTCTGGGTACAGCGCAAAGTACAAGCCTTGAAGGAGAAGCGAGAGAAGAAGGAGGAGAAGGAGCGATTTGACAAGATGGCCGAGAAGATGCACCGGAAACGGGTCGAGCGGTTGAAGCGCAAGGAGAAGCGCAACAAGCTGATCAACTCGTGATCGCGCCGCGTGCGGCGATATCGACAGAGAAGGAACTTCGACAATGTTATGATTTACGATGCGGCATACCTCACACTTGCAACGGGGAAAGCGGATTGGAGATTATGGGAGCAGCGCAAGATACCTGGTCGTCAAAAGACGCAGTTCAGGGCTATAGTCTACGGTGTTTCGAAACACCGGATATTCGAAATCAGGGGACACCCTCACCTCCGACTTACGCTCGATTGGTCCACTCGTTCCCTTGTCTAGTTCAGATTTGAGTCAAGGGCTGTTGTAGTCAAGCTTGCTTAGACCAGGAAGCTATCTAGATGATGGGAGACGTTTCGTGGAGCTCCCTGTATATGAAGATAGCCACTCACTTGATGGTGCGATTGTAGCAATACATCGCCTGAATCCTATTTGACTCTCACAACCATGCCTCTACTATGTGAAATTGTGATGACAGCTCTTGAAGCGCACTTTAGTATCGGCAAACAAATAAGGCAACCGTACTGTAGGTACATGTGTGTATTATTCGAGGGACTAGAAATTAAATTTGACTATGAACATGTCTTATTAAGGGTTCGTGTTAAAATAGCGAGCCCCAGCTTGTCCCCCAGCTTGTCTTGGTAACTTGGTAAAATTTACCTGGAAATATATATGAGCTTCAGCGCATGAATATATTGGTCGATGGCATGTGAAACTGGCTTTGTAGGCTAATTTCCTCTCTGGGTCCCGCCCCACCGAGCCACAGCACGCGTCACGTCCGAGGTCAACCATTTGGCGCTCGCCTGATACAACGCCGCAACAAACTTGGAAAGCTGCTGACCATCCAGAGCTTCATCCAGCCAGTCCTGTCAGCAGAAACCTGCCTGGCCCTTGCGTCACAGGGTCCAGGCACAGAAGCTTTGACAAGAAGAGAAGCAGCTGAGGCTTAGGACAGATCACGAACCGGGACGAGGCTTGGACACCGCTCACGCCATGGCCACGGCCGCCTTCACGAGTCCCCGAGACTCGGCCAACTCTGTCTCGAGCATCCGCTCAGGCAATCGACATCAGCTCAAGCGGTCCATCACCGAACTAGCCTCGCCGAGCAAGCTGAATCGGCGGAAGGACAAGGAGCGCGACCGCGAACGAAACCGAGACCGCGACCGCTATCATGACGACCGGGCCCCGCACCTGAATCACATCTCCATCTCCGTTCCTGTGTCGGCGAACCCGTATTACCAGAGTCGAGCGTCGGTGGAGATCATGTCTCGCTCCGAGGCTGTGACGCCCATGATAAGCCCTGACCAGAGTCGACGGCCGAGCCTCATGCTCTCGCGAGAGGAGGAGAACAGGAACGCCAATGGTGCGGTTGCGCCTGAAATCAAGGTGAACAAGGAGGAGAAGGATCAGGCAAAGACATCCTCGCAGATCGAGTAAAATCACCCTGGCTCTCCATCCTCTGTATCGCAGTTGCTAACCTCTTCTTCCGCAGGGGCTTGAAGCAGTCGCTCGTTGACTTGGGCACGTTTTCAACCTCGACAGCTCAACGACTCGACGAGACCTACTACGCCGTTCTCGAAAAGATGAGCGCGCTTCAGACTACCGTGGCTGCACTTAAGGAGCTAGCAGAGGAGTCCCAGAGCATACACAACAGCTTCGAAAAGGACTCGCGCGAGATCGAGAACGACATCACAATGCAGATTGCGTCCATGGGGCAGTTCAAAGAGCACCAGGAGAACATCGAATCTCTCGAGGAGCGGGTCCAAGACGGCCGTGCCAGAATTCACGCCCTGAGCGATCGGGTCGACGTCGTGCGCGAGCGAGTAGAGCTCTGGGAGCGTCTCGACAAGCAGTCACAGGACAAGACACGATTGAGATTGAGGGCCATCATGATCTGCATGTCCGTCATTGTACTCACGATGCTGGTTCTCTTATTCAGTGCCCAGTATCTCTCGCACAACGGGGACCTAGCGAGCGCTGAGAGCTCCGACACACCTCGTGTTGGAGAATCCATCATTGAGTCTCGCAAGGAGGCAGGGCATACCGAGCTCCCAAGACATGAGGAGGAGGGTGACGAGGCGTATCTACGAAACAGGCAGGCGGACCAGGGCGAGAAGCTGCGTGCCTTTGATGAGCTATAATGGCTTGTTCGCTCGGCATGTTTCTCAAGCCTCTTTTGACAAGTTTGCTTTCTTGCTTAGCCTGCTTGTACCATTTATGATACCCTAAACTAGCGCGCAATCTAGACGCCAAACATTGGCATCGTCATCTCGGCACTTGGTTAATACGTACTACGTAGTAGCATGTTGCTGGCATCCGCAGCCAAGGCCTTTTATCAGGCATTTCGCATCAACTATGGGCCCTGCTCTGTGAACAACACTGCGCAAGCTGTATGCTAAGCCCCTGGGCCGCGCCACGTCTCGGGGCTTCCGTGTGACGAGTTTCAACGGAGTTCCGTCACCCGCCGCCGAGCCGCTACCCGGTGTCATGTCCGTGTATTCATGGGCCTTGGCTGTAGCCGCTGCAGGCTCATTTAGGTGACATTATCGCAGACTGCTGTAGGACAGGTTTGAGAAACAGTGCCGCGCGAGTTTTTCATGGGCCAGGAATAAATAAGGTGGGATATGTTTTTGATAGAGCCACTCTTGTTCTGGTGATGAAGGGTTACCCTAAGCTGCATTAACCCTCAGCTATCGCCAGTGAGCCGAGCTGTGACAGGAGACGTTTGATTAGATCGGGGAGAAGGTTGCGGACTGTCCGATACGAGCAGTGGGATGCATCCGCAGACAGGCCTTATCAACGGGGTTGATGCTTGCTCTTTGGCTGTTGTCTATGCACGGCGGCGGACGGCGGACAGAGTCTTGTTACTTACTTCTAGCACTCTCACACGGAGCCTAAGACTCATCAAGGGGGATCCATATCAACTAGGTTGAGACAGCAAACATGAGGCATGCTAGTAGCGGGTCACGGAGAACGGGAACCTGCTTGGTTGTGTACTGTTTGGCGGCGCCCATGCCGTCTGTCCCAAATGTCGGTGCGCGTTGTGGATAACACGGAACGAGGCCGTTGACCCAGGCCCGGGGAGTTGGGAATCGCCACTGGTGCTATCGTGCACCGATTTGGTTGAGAATAGCTATTGCGAGTGCTTGACGATGCATTCTTTCTCTTGTCTGTAATAAGCCATGTTCTCTAGGTAGCTGATGGCCGAAACGTCTCTACTCATCTCATACCATGACTTTATGTATAAGAGGGGCTCGAGAAGTTTTGTTGAATGCCAAGCTGTAAAGTGACAGGGCTACCTAGGTAGTTAGCATTTTCCCAGGATGCGATTTGTTTGGTAGAGGAGGATTCCTTGTTTTCGAGTCTGAGGTAGAACCCATAACTATAGGGCGACTTGTGTGGTTCGGTCAAGACTAAAGGTTGAATGAAATCAGAGCATGTACGATTGGCTCTTTCGTAACATGATGTTGTTGAACTCCCCCATGATGTTACAGCGTGAGCGGCGGATACATCTCAAAAGAGTAGAACAAGGGTGACCAGTAATCTCTGCTAGCGCTGCGACCCTTGTCGGCAAGCTCAGGAACAGCCGCGAGGCAAAGGGATGCTATCGTGACTTGCATGGATGGATCAAAGGCACCTCACAATCTGTCCGATATTTCGATCTTCACGGGGGCTACATGATGGTTAAGCAGAGTTGTTTGTCGTCCAAGATAGCATGCAATGCCATGATGGGAAGGGTCGTCGTGAGAGCAAGACAAAATATATTGCAGTCGGATAAAAACGTTGAATGTTGATGCCGACGATCGACATCAACATTGGATTGGATCGATTGGCTCGTCTCGCGCTCGTGGCACGGCAAAAGATTCCGAAGCAGGGCTGTGAGAGCCTGGGCGAGTGGCTTAGGACCTTGGCAGCACACGTCATGCCCCTCAGATTGGCGCTTTGCACGCGCAAGTGCCCAGACCGAAAAATGACCTTGAAAATATGAGAGAGGACTGAGAGGTACAAGACAAGAGACATGAGCGTCATCGCTTGGAAAGCCGTTCTTCTGATCTCTATATCTCCATCCATCGAGTGGCCAAGTGACGCGGCGCTCAAAGGGTTGATAGCGGCATCAAACTGACGTAGTTGAACCCAACAGCACGGGCTACATCCGACCCTGCAGTGAGGCTGACATTAATAACTTGCCCCGCCAAACTCAAGGTACGTCGCACCTCGACCACCTCGACCACCTCGACCAACGAACGGATAGACACCTAACCTTCTTTCAGACCTCGACTTTGCAATAATCCTACTCTATCTCCTCCGAACCCCCTCCAGAAACCGACCCCTCCTCCCCAACGGTGCCATCTCTCCTTGTCCCTACTGATCCTCCGGAGCTTCGCTCGATATCTGCCATCTCGCGAGCCATGGTTGCCGAGGCCGGAGCACAGCCCACGGGCGTCGAGAGCGCTGCTGTAGACGCTCCCTCGAGCTCTACTGTCGAGTTGCCTGTCCGATCCGCGAACCCAGACATCGCGCCTACAGCGGGCCATACGCTTACTGGCAAGCAAGAGCACTGTGAGTTGTGACGGTTACTCGTGGCCGGCATACGTAGCACAAGCTGATCTGTTTCCCCTTCTTCTAGACCTCAAGAGAGAACTCATCTCTGAGCAGGTCAAATGGGAGATCAGCGAACTCAACTCCACGACCGCCCTCCAGCGTTTCGGCGCTCCATTCCGCTCCGATCATGGCGAAGTCTCCCCGCAAGAGTCTGAGCTACCCATCCTGCGATACATCTTCGTCCACCATGTTCGCGACTTTCCCTTCCTAGATAAGGCGCGTGAGAAGGAATTCTGGCAGGACAAGCTCCAGATGGTGAGTGATACCGCTTCCCGTCAGCGTTGGTGCTGAGTTAGCGCTGACCGTTGCACAGTTCCTCGAATCGTTTGCAGGAAAGCAAATTTCATCCTCCGAGGATCGCCTCGAGGAGACGAAGCGCCGAAAGCTGGCTACCAAGGCCAAGAAGCTCGTTGAGCTGATGATGGTTTCCGGTATCGGAACCTCATCTGGTTTCGAGGAGCGCATCCGATTCTCCGAGCTTGAGATTGTAGACAGCAACGCCATCGACACGGGTGTGATGCACACTCTGCCTGAGGGCAACTACATCAACGGCTGGGATGTCAACGTTGCTGGCGTGCGCGTCACCCAAGTCAAGCACACCATTCGAAAGCACAAGCATGCCGAGTTCATTCTGCGAATCAAGAAGAGGGGCGAGCTGGAGTATTATGTTGGTCGGAGATACAGTGACTTTGCCAAACTTCACAGGCGATTACGCACTGAGCTACCTGGCCGAGTGTTACCGGATATGCCCAAGAAGAACAAGTCGGACACAACGACCGCTCTCACATCAGTATTCAGCAACGGAAACGACTCGGATGCTTCCTCTGTCTCCTCAGTGTCCACACGGGCCGCTGGCCTTGCCCCCCCTGATGGATCTTCCTCCATGCTAAGCCCTCAAAGTACGGAATGGATTACTCTTCCTACAGGATTTAAGCTAATGTTCATCTAGATCATCGCCGAGCGGGCTCTTCTGCCTCATTCCGATCAAGCCGATCAAGGGGGCTCAATTCGCCCAAGGGGATTCCATCACCTAGGCCATCCACTGAGGGAGGAAGACTGAGCCCAGCTATCCTCGCAAACACAGACAAGTCAGAGGTAAGCGTGATCTGCCAGGTTACTTTGTTAGTGTAGGCTAACAGACATAGACTGTTGTTCTCTGGCGTGAGAACCAGCGAATCTCGCTCCGTGCCTTTTTGCGTTCTCTTTTGCACAACCCGCAGCTTGCAAACACCAACGCCATGCAGGAATTCCTCAGCGGCCAGCCCATCACCCCGACAGATGACGATGTCGAGGACATCATTCGAAGAAAGGCGGTTGACGAGAAGCGGATAGAGGAGCAGCAACAATTCTATGAGATTGCCCGGAAACGAGCTGCTGAGCTTGACGAGTACATGGAACAGTAAGTGCCCCTAACAACAAGCAAGGAAATTGAACTGACGGATTGCAGGTTCCGGCGAGACATAGTGGAGCGCAACGGACTCACAATGCTGTTCAAGGAGATCAAGGAAAAGGAAACGATCCCGGATCTGAGCATCCAGTATCGAAAGTTTGCCGAGTGGCTGCGTATCGAGATTGCCGCCGTCATCTATCACCTTTTCCTCGCCGAGGACAACTCTCCCGAGCTCTTTGCCCAGGCACGACGCATCCACTCTCTCATCCCCTACTCGGTCATCAAGAACGTCATCCGTATCGCGAATCCTGCGGCCGTCATGTCTGGCGTTCTCGACATCTTCCTGGCTCAGCCCTTTGGCACAAGGTCGCTGATGCAACGAATCTTCTCTCTGACCCTCAACGACGGCATCAAGAGCTTTCAGAAATCGATCGATACTCTCGGCAATAAGATTGATGACCCGGTCTTCTCAGGAAAGCTCCAAAAGTACACACACTCGGAAGAGCACATCAAGCTGGCCATTCGTGAGGAGGCTGAGGCGGATGATGTGGATTTGATCGTGGCGATCATGCGATCCGACCTTATTGAGCCGGCCCTTACTGGAGAACAGATCCAGAGGCTTTACAACGCCTATGTCGCTTTCAACAACGCGGTCGAGAACATTGATGAAGAGCTACGCCAGGGAGCCCAACTATTTTCGTACATGAAACAGTTCCTCAAGCTCTGCACTCGACAGCGGGATAAGGAGATGATGCTCCAACTGATTGAAGAGCCTGTGACACTGCAGCTCTTCCGGGATCTGTTTACCATCTTTTACGAACCGCTTGTGCGAGTGTACAAGTCAGCCAATGTCTACAACAGTGTCACAGACTTTGCCGTGTTTATGGACGACATGATTCAGGTAAGGAGCGAATTTGAAGTTGCCTATAAGATATACATCTAACGTGTTCTAGGTTGTCGAAAAGTGCAGGGAACAGGACGCTTCGGCTGACCCCAACCAAACGGTCCAGGCGTTCATTGACCTTTGCCAGAGACACGAGCATAACTTTTACAAGTTCGTGCACGAAGTTCACACACACGATAACGGCCTATTTACCCAGCTCATGGGCTGGATCGAGTGCATTCTAGAATTTCTGCGAAAGGGTCCAAAGAATGGAACTCTCAATGTCAACGCATTGTTCGAAGGCGGCGTCAGTGCAGGAGTGCTAGACAAGAACAAGGCAATTGACGAGATCAACGCACTTATCGCGTGGCAGGAATCGCGGAAGAAGTGGCACAACGACAAGACGCGGCAGAAGATGGCAGCAGAAGGACACGCGGGCAGCGACATGATGCCCACGGGCATGGCCTTCAACTCGTCCGACTTTGGGCTGGATAGCGAAGACCTTGAAGATATGGCTTACGACGATGGGTCTGATGAGGAGCTGGAAGCGGAGGAAGAGGACGATCTAGACCCTATCGAGGCTGAGCGACGACGCAGATCAAAGCGACAAGATCGCTTGCGGCGAAGCGCTGGAGAGCCCATTAAGCCCCCTGTTGACGAGGTTCACAAGCTGACAGACAATTTCTTGGTGATGCTGCGGGAAGTTTTGGCGGTCTAGCTTTAGCAAAGATATCCTTGTTGCTGTTTTTGTTTCGTTTTTGTGGCTTGAATGATGAAGCATGACTCAAAGGAAAGGAGCTGCGTGGATGATTATACACGCAGTCAGAGGCATAAAGTAAGTAATGTTGGTTCTGGAGGTTTTCTTTTACAGCAAGAAGGTTAGAGTTCAGATTCAAGAGCAAGAGTAAGAGAATGATACAACTGGGCAAATGAGGCAATACCATTGGGCTGAACAACGTCTCTTTTATCCTGCATAATCGGACGTGAGGATCAGCTACGGAAGTGAAGCCGGACTTTGAAAGCCGGAGGATTGTCCTTATTTCTCGGCTTTGTGTCCGGGCCGGTCGAGCTGAGCCGTGAGTGGATCCGTCAACACATGCCGAGCCACAATGGGCACCGGGAATGGCGGGGGGGAGGAGCCGAAGGGCAAGATGACTTCCGGTTCAGCACGTGATGAGTCCTGGTCTCGTCGTCATGGATACTTTCTCAGCGAATTCTTCCGACGCTTGGAGTCGGATATGTGGTTTGGAGGCAAAAGAAGGGAAAACGCAGTGTTGATTCATAGAAATAAAGTACAAGGACAGCCAATTGGCAGTGTGACGCCCACCTCGGCTCAAGGAACTCGCAGTAAGACTCCCGTAGAGTCCTTTTTTGTCACTATAACTACAGTGGCTACAGTGGGAGCTGCGGCCTGTAGGCGAGGGCCTGGGTGCTGATTATAAGCCGTCGCTGATTGGCCGGGTCAACCGAGGAGCCGAGAGAATCCGTCCCGACAGAGCCTCGCGACGTGCGCCCAAAAAACGTTCCAGGGGATTGTCGATTGGCTAAACATCATCCCCCCCAAAAGTTCAATCCTGATCGTCCGCCACATCGTCGACTTCACTCCCCCCTTCGATTCTCTACCGCGGATGCAGCTTGGCGATATCGACTTGAGTTGACCATGGCTTCTTCTATGGCATTGAGGAGACTGGCCGCTGGCCCTGCCGTGAGTTTCCTCTCTCCCGGATTTCCCTGGTGTTGCGCTGGCTCGTGATGCCTTCATCATCATGGTGGCTTGTCCTTCGTGTCGCTCTCTGGAGAGCTTCGCAGCGGAGTAATTGCACTCTGCTAACGTTTGAAACTAGTTTTCACGGGCTACCAAGTTTCCTTCCAGAGCTTTCTCTACTTCCCGATCGCTCGGTATGACCTCTCTCGACCACCTCGGAATTGTTTGCAGCATGCTGACCTGGATCGATCACAGCCCGAGTCATCGCCAATGGCCCTCTCCGGGCTAAGGAGGCCTCTCCCTTCGTGAGCAACAAATACGCCGTCATCGTATGTCATACACCTGCCCGTCGATCGATCTGATACCGCTGGAATCTCGTCATCTAACCCTTGTTTCAGGACCACGAGTACGATGCTCTGGTTGTTGGTGCCGGTGGTGCCGGTCTGCGAGCCGCCTTTGGACTCGCTGAGGCTGGCTTCAACACTGCCTGTATCTCCAAGCTGTTCCCGACCCGAAGTCACACTGTCGCTGCCCAGGGTGGCATCAACGCTGCCCTTGGAAACATGCACGAGGACGACTGGCGATGGCACATGTACGATACCGTCAAGGGCTCCGACTGGCTGGGTGATCAGGATGCTATTCACTACATGACCCGTGAGGCCCCCGCCTCCATTATCGAGCTTGAGAACTACGGCTGCCCCTTCTCGCGAACCGAGGAAGGCAAGATGTGAGTTTCGGTCCTTGAAACCCCCTCGCCCACGGTTGCTAACGCTCTCACAGCTACCAGCGAGCTTTCGGTGGTCAGTCCAAGGAGTTTGGCAAGGGTGGCCAGGCCTACCGATGCTGCGCTGCTGCTGATCGAACCGGCCACGCTCTCCTCCACACCCTCTACGGCCAGTCCCTCCGACACAAGACCAACTACTTCATCGAGTACTTCGCCCTCGACCTGATCATGCAGGACGGCGAGTGCCGCGGTGTCCTCGCTTACAACCAGGAGGACGGCACCCTGCACCGATTCCTTGCCAACCACACTGTCCTCGCCACTGGTGGTTATGGGCGAGCCTACTTCAGCTGCACTTCCGCTCACACCTGTACCGGTGACGGTATGGCCATGGTTGCCCGTGCCGGTCTCCCCAACCAGGATCTCGAGTTCGTCCAGTTCCACCCTACTGGTATCTACGGTGCTGGCTGCCTGATCACTGAGGGTGCTCGTGGTGAGGGTGGTTACCTCCTCAACTCCGAGGGTGAGCGATTCATGGAGCGATACGCCCCTACCGCCAAGGATCTTGCTTCTCGTGATGTCGTCTCCCGATCCATGACCATGGAGATCCGCGACGGCCGCGGTGTCGGTGCTGACAAGGACCACATCTTCCTCCAGCTGAGCCATCTGCCTGCCGAGATTCTCGCTGAGCGTCTGCCCGGTATCTCTGAGACCGCTGGTATTTTCGCTGGTGTCGATGTCCGCAAGCAGCCCATCCCCGTTCTTCCCACCGTCCACTACAATATGGGTGGTATCCCTACCAAGTACTCTGGTGAGGTCCTTACTGTCGACGAGCACGGTCAGGACAAGGTTGTCCCTGGTCTGTACGCTTGTGGTGAGGCTGCTTGTGTGTCTGTCCACGGCGCTAACCGCCTGGGTGCCAACTCCCTGCTGGATCTGGTCGTCTTTGGCCGTGCCGTCTCGCACACCATCCGTGACAACTTCAACCCCGGCGATGCCCTGAAGCCAACGGCTGCCGATGCCGCTGCCGACCACATCGAGGTTCTCGACAAGGCCCGAACGGCTGACGGCCCCAAGAGCACCGCTGAGATCCGACTTGCTATGCAGAAGGCCATGCAGACTGAGGTCTCCGTGTTCCGAACCCAGGAGAGCTTGGACGAGGGTGTCCGTAAGATGAAGGATATCGATGCGCTGTACTCGCAGGTTGGCATGAAGGACCGCAGCATGATTTGGAACTCTGATCTCGTTGAGACTCTTGAGCTCCGAAACCTGCTGACTTGCGCGTAAGTTGAATCACTCCACTATGCAGATGAGCAAATTGACTGACAATCTCACAGCATGCAAACCGCTACCTCGGCGGCCAACCGAAAGGAGTCGCGTGGTGCCCACGCCCGAGAGGATTACCCCGACCGAGACGACAAGAACTGGATGAAGCACACCCTCTCCTTCCAGAAGGAGCCCCACGGCGAGGTCGAGCTCAAGTACCGAAAGGTCATCGCCACGACCCTTGACGAGGCCGAGTGCAAGCCCGTGCCGCCCTTCAAGCGTGTATACTAACCGTGTGCGATCTGGGATGTCGAGGGAGTTTTTATTAGAATGTTGGGAAACTTGACATGATTTTCACGCAGGGCAGCGTCTCCTTTGTGGCAAGGTTGTGCGATATTATATCCGTTTAAGCAGAGGAGGAAGAGAGTAAAGCGAGGATGGCCCCCAGGGCCGAGACGGCGGCTCAGTTGAGGGGGCCGTGTATTTGTCGATACTTACTAGTTCAAGTTAAAAAGAAGAATTGAAAAAAAGGAGCAGACGTTTTGATAGTAGAGTATTTTGGTCTTGATCGATTGGTTCGTCAAGTTTGCAAGACCTAGCAAGGAGTGTTGGTGGAATAGCTTGGGTCAACTGTTCAACGGGCATGGTAATTCCACATGCGGATCAAACTTGACATGATTCACTTGCGTCTAGTTAGTTATACAGACGGATGATTATGTACATAACTCGAGTTGTGGGATATTCAACTACGCAAAGTAACGACCACGACAACTACCGGGTAGGTTCCCTTGTAAGAGAATAGAGTCTGGGAAGACACTAGCATTAAGAATCTAGTACTCTGGCAGAGGGATTTGGGTTTGTCAAGACAAGTCTTACTTCTACTTGACCTTTGAGATTCCTTGGTATTGAAGCGTGGGAGTGCCATTTCTTCTGGTTCAGCTTCTGGGCGTCCCTTGTCGATTGCATCTTGACAATAATAGATGATCCAACTAAAACAACAGACATGACAAGCCGTACCATTTTCGACCATTTGAATGTGATAAATACGATCTTTTAGTTGTTTGAAGCGTTATCCGTAACTCAGACCATAGGATTCTCGTCAATCTTGGTTTTGGAGAGTTGGTATTCTGCAAGTCCGCCCATCCGTCCGGAGCCCCACGTGAAACATCCGGGGGG
>JABEYC010000982.1:0-41151 GCA_013266195.1 Fusarium zealandicum | reverse complement strand
GAAGGGGAGGGAAGGCACAGTCGGGCTATTACAGGGGGCGTGGGATGGATGCAGTGAGGTGGGTAGCCGATCTCTTGTACTTATTGCTTGTTTGGCGTGGGAAAGAAGCGTTCTCGTCCGTCTGTCTCTTGTCCGAGTTGAAAGATGGGGCTCACAGAGGTAATTAGTGGTGGTTACGTGGACTCGGCCGGGGGTGTGTCAGACAAGAGGTACCTGAAGCGGGAGGCAAGCCAAAGTGCCAAGAAACTGTGGATTATGCTTACCTAGGTAGATGCTACTACGTACGGATAGTACAGCGATGGATGGATCGGGAGATACAGCGCGCTGAATCTCTTGCTCTCCATGTGCGATATCTTCGTCTGAGCATGCGCGCGCTTGTATCAGGGCCTGAATTGAGGTCTGGCCACTGGAAGTGCCGTGTCTGCATACGTATGTACCTGTATTTCTCATGACGCAGCCCGGTGTGGAGCAGCAGAGGATGGAGGGCTGTGAGTGGCGCAAAAGGGGCTTTATTTGGGGGGGGTGGTCGCGTGTTGCAGCGCTTGTAGACCCCCAGTTTAGCTCCTGTCAATTGCTATTTTTTGCCCGACAGCGCCCTCTAGCACGCCTCATCAGCTCCGGCTTCATCCATGCTACCTAGCTGACAGCGTCCATAGAAGCCGGGCATCCATTCTCAGATACCTACCTACCTACCATCCGTGAGAGCAAGTTCTCTTATGCCACCCAAGCATGAAAACGAGACTATACTAGTAAACCGTCTGTTACAAGACATCCTAGGCTTACGCGTACCTAGACATTCGAGCACTTCCGGGTTGTCTCACTCGCTGTGGCTCGCACCGGGCTACTACAGAATGTACCCAGCTCGCCTCATCCCCAAGCGCTGCATTATCCCAGAAAGAGGAAGAATACACACAGAAGCAAGCTTTCAGGCCCTGGAACCTGGTATTGCTTGTCTCTGCCGATCGTCTTGTCCCATTGCTCGATCCCACGATCTACATTTCATCTTCCCTCCGGGGCTTCCTAGCCAGTCAGAGCGCGCGAATGGGTAATAACCTTAATTTTTGGCTTATCCACTTGCACTACGTCAGTGACAACCTTTGTGCAACCTCGAGATTCCCGATCAATGCCTTTTTTTACTCCATGGATCTGCTTGCGTTTCCGTCTTGTCTGCGCCCCGCTCTATGCTACTCTTGTCTCTGTCGCCATCCTCAGCCTTTTCTTGGGTTCTTTCTCCCTGTCTCCAGGGCATCAGGGGCTGTGGAGAGCTGGCAAGCCGGGCGCCTTCCATCAGACCGTTACGTGGCTCGGCGAGGCTGTGCATTGATGAATAAGATGTCCTTTCATGGGGCTCGGCACATGCTCACTCCAACCTATCAGCAACATCTGCGACTCGTTCCTTTGTACCATCTTTAATTGCCAATACGAGTTACGGGTAGACCCGCTCCTTGTTAGCTAGTATTCTCCTTGGAGCACTGCGATACTACGTATTGACTTCAAGAACTGCCTGGGTGGGCATCATCATTGTACTTTACTCTACTGCTCCTCGTTCGTCTTTTCGGAGCCCAGCACGGCAATTCGGATTCAAATGTAAGCTGTCAAACTCACCTGCCGTTTGATTGATTATGGGTCGAATCTGAAGGTTTTGTCTCTTTACAGGCCCGTTTCAAATCCGAGCTACCCCTTGGCCTTGGCTGATCTGTGCTCCCTGTGTTTCCTTTCCATAGGTGTCCTATCGACTCGGTGAAAGGGCGTCTGTCTTGCTCAGGGTTAGAATATGCCATGCTGCTAGGGTGCTCCGGCAGTACCGAGATGCATATTGTCCCGTTATCATCTAGGGCCCACAGCCCAACGGATATGGAAGCTGACAGCTCGTAGTCGGATTGGTAAGGCTGAGACGACCTTAACAGCAGCCGCTTCACACGGAATTGAAGCCAGGCTCTTTTACTCCCGTGCACAGATACCGAATGGGGCCTTTAGCCTACACGTACGAAATGGAGAGATCTTGCGCGCTCTCTGATTAACGCACACCACGCCTTTGTCTATAGTATCACATATGGTACAATGCAGCGTCATAATATACAGTGCACTGGCGCTCACCCCATCCCCAGGTCTGCATGTGTTTTGCTTCTTCTCCACCAGCTCGCTTCTTCTCTTCCTCTCCTAGCAGTATCTGTACTCAGTTGGCCTTGTCGCGACGCTTGCCATGGTTTCGAGGTCGAGGCACCACAACCCACTTGTTGACGTTGTGCTTGCGTCGGGTCTTGTAGCCACTCTTGGTCTAAAGGCTTGCGTCAGTTCTGGTTCAAAGATTCCAATCATGAAAGGCGATCTTACTGGCACACCCCAGGGGCTGACAGGGTGACGGTTACCCTTGGATTTACCTCTACCACCTCCGTGAGGGTGGTCAACTATCAACATGTCAGCGTCTCTTTCAGGCTCGATTCTGCACATCTTCCGTACCTTTGTTCATTGCAACACCACGCACCGTGGGCCGAATGTTGAGCCACCGGCTTCGTCCAGCCTTGCCCAGTTGTCGGTAGTGGTGGTGAATGTTGCTAGCCACGCCAATAGTTGCACAGGCATCCTTGCTGACTCGGCGCACTTCACCGCTCTGAAGCCGCACCTCAACGTACTTGCCCGTCATGACCCTGGTACCGTCGTCCTTGGTCTCCTCGTTCTTGTTGACGACCACGGCCGACGTTCCGGCACTGCGGCAGAAGACAGCACCTCGCTTGGCGGCTGAGCCCACGGCAAAAACAGTGGTGCCGACAGGAATCATGTGCATGGGTAGGCAGTTGCCGCGGAAAGCCGTCTTGGCTGCCAGAATACCAGGATCGATAACACCACCCATACTGTCGAGGAGGTCCTGGGGAATACCAGCACGGTAGCTGTGGACGATGTCTCCAGACCTCAACCCGTCCGAAGCGAGGATGTAGGTATGGCGACCGGTGGCCTGCTCGGTCACGAAAGCAATATGCGCACTTCGTCCGGGATCATATTCGATGCGCTCCACCAGGTGAGGTCCGGGCCTGTTGCGGATGAAGTCGACAGTTCGTATCCTCCTCTTCGCGCCACCACCGCGGTGTCGCACAGTGATTCTTCCCGACACGTTTCGACCACCTTTGGACTGGCCTTTCTTGGGGAACGTCAGGGGAAGAAAAGGTCTTCCCTTCCAGAGGTGATCGTTGATCGGCCGCTTCAAATGTCTCACACCAGGCGATCGGGGCTTGTAGGTCCGTAGAATGGCAGCCTGGCCGGTAGGTCGCTCGGCGACATCGATGGAGCTGCTGGTAGTGGTAGACTTCTTTATACTCGCATAAGTTCGGGGCATGGAACGGTTCACAGCCAGGCGTAGAGCGATCTGCCGCACTCCGGCGAAATGTAGACCGGCTGGTAGCATTTTCGATCTCGGTTTGGTTAAAATATTACAGGTTCTTAGCAGCGGATCCCATTGGCATCGGGGTGCGTCGTTGGCGAGGGGCTTCGGGTTGCCCTTGACGGGGAAAAGGAGCTACTATCGAGTGCAGCTAGGCGGCATTGGCTGACGAGAAGCTTTCCTGGACACCCAATGTCCCTCGAAACAACGCTGAGGTAGTTTTGCGGGTGCTCAGGATCGTCGAGGCCGCTGGCAAACGTCGATGCTCACCAATTGCAGCGGTTAATGTCGTCGTCCGACACTTGAAGCATCGAAATTTCTTCGGATCATGAATAACGTTGTGCCGAGGGTCGCTTCGAGCAAGCTGCACCGCCACGGAAGAACGCGGTCAGGAAAGTTGTGTGCTGTGGCTGATGGCGAGTTCAGGCAGCGCGACGAGCCACACCGGGTATGGCCTGTGCCCGTCGCGCAACCAGCTTTCTTGGAGGCTGGGCCAATTGCAAGAGCGGTTGCCCCGCGGTTGCCTCTGTTGATAGTGGAGTAGGTGGGGCTTCTGACCCAAGATACGTAGCTTTTTCCCGCTCCCGTCTGGCAGGTCGCGTTGGAGTCTATCCAATTTCATCACCCAGCCGCCCCTCCACCAAGAACAAAACCACGACTGGCAGCTTTCTCCTTGTTGATCCTGTCTATCTTTCGTCTCTTTAACAGTTCCTTGTTACTCGTTCCCCATTCGGGCCCTCGTTCTCGTTATCGTGTGCCTGCTACGATATCTGCATCCTCTTCTGTTGCATCCTACCACGTCTCGCCCGTTTTCCCTCCTGCACGTCCTGCAGCAGCAATCAGTCCCTCGCGCGTTATTGTACCTACATCTCTCACTCGATCAAACGAGCCCTGTCACGTCTCCCTAGGCCGACATCCAATCCTTTGCATCCGGGTGGGACACTACGCCTAGAAACCTGACGTAGCAACCATCTTTTCGCGAGCCGCCGCGCGACGCCAAAAGGTACGTACCCAGCCGCGCCTGGTCCACTCCACGACCCTCCCCTGCTCCGCTCCTCAAAACACTTTCCATCGCTCTCACGACCACAACTCTTCAACATAAACACCTCGCTTCCACCTGGTGCTACCCATTGCCCTCGTCCTCCTTCACATCTTGTTTACCTTCTTCAACACTACTCTCTGCCGGCTTGAGCTTCTCCTCATCTAACTCGTTCCATCAGTTCTCACACGATATATCTCGAGTCACAACATTCCTTTCACCGTGTTGTGTCGACCATTCGGCTAGCTTGACCCAAAGGTGAGTGGTTAATTCCTATTCTGATTCCACTGTCTCAGCAACTCGACGCCTACTTCTCTATTTCCTTGGGACTATTTCAGCCATCTTTTCTTTCATGTTGTCCATTCGACGCGTCGACTGACACCCTATTGCAGCACCGCCTCTTTGGTAATATTCCATCTAGTCCAACAACAACCAGACCGTCAAGATGCCTCCGGTAAGCCTTCCAAACGCGACAATGAGGCTTCGCTTCGTGTTCAACCAGTCCATTCTAACACATCCCACAGGGTCGTGTTGCTCGTACGCGCCTCGCCGGCACCGAGAACGATGAGAACAGTGGTACGACGCGTCTTACACGAGCCCAGGCTGCCGCCCTCAAGGTCGACGAGCTGTCTATGCCCTCCAAGGGTGCTTTGCAAACAAAGAAGTCCACAGTAAACGGAGCCAGCGCCGCAAACACGCGGAAACGCGCTGCATTGGGCGATGTCAGCAACGTTGGAAAGGCTGATGGCATCGCGGGGAAGAAGCCCAAGGCAGGGCTGGTATCCAAGGCTGCCCAGCCCACTGGTATTGAGAAGAAGACCGCCACACGACCTGCCCGGGTACTCAACCCCAAGCAGTCCAACACCAAGATTCGATCAGGGCCTGGTGCCATCACCGCGGCACCCAAGCAAAAGCCTTCGGCATCCATCAAGCCCAAGACCCACACGGACACTGACGACGAGAACGGCCCCCCTACCAAGAAGGTGCACATGATCCCTGAGAATGAGCGATCAGAGACGCCCGAAGAGCTCATCGCTATCCCCGAGGCCGAGACCGAGTCTGAGCCCAAGGCCAAGTACCCTCCCGGAGTGAAGGATTTGGATAGTGAGGATCTTGAGGACCCTCTCATGGTTGCCGAGTACGCCAACGAGATCTTCGAGTACCTCCGCGACCTCGAATGCAAGTCGATCCCAAACCCTCAGTACATGTCCCACCAGGACGACCTCGAGTGGAAGACGCGTGGTATCTTGGTCGACTGGCTCATCGAGGTACACACCCGCTTCCACCTCCTGCCTGAGACCCTCTTCCTTGCTGTCAATGTCATCGATCGCTTCCTGTCCGAGAAGGTGGTCCAGCTTGACCGTCTTCAGCTTGTTGGCATCACCGCCATGTTCATCGCCTCCAAGTACGAGGAGGTCCTTTCCCCTCATGTCGAGAACTTCAAGCGCATCGCCGATGATGGCTTCAGCGAGGCCGAGATTCTCAGCGCTGAGCGATTTGTCCTCAGCACCCTCAACTACGACCTCAGCTACCCCAACCCTATGAACTTCCTTCGCCGAGTCTCCAAGGCCGACAACTATGACATCCAGTCTCGCACCATTGGCAAGTACTTGATGGAGATTGCCCTCTTGGACCACCGATTCATGGCCTACCGGCCGAGTCACGTTGCCGCTGGCGCCATGTATCTGGCGCGACTCATGCTTGACCGTGGCGAATGGGTAAGCAAACATATAAACACCATATTCACAGACAGTTTATGCTAACTCCCGCCCAGGACGAGACACTTTCCTATTATGCCGGTTACAATGAGGACGAGATTGAGCCCGTCGTCCACCTCATGGTTGACTACCTTGCCCGTCCCGTAGTGCACGAGGCCTTCTTCAAGAAGTACGCCAGTAAGAAGTTCTTGAAGGGTATGTCATCTCATTCGCCTAGCGCAAACATCATAGCTAACGAGTTTCTAAGCCTCTATCCTCGCTCGCCAGTGGGCTAAGAAGAACGCCGTGCTCTTTGGTATCACCGATATCGAGCTCACCCTTGATCAAATATCATAAACGTCTTCACAGTCATCAGCCCAAATGGGCTGTCTTATCAAACCCTGAAGACTCAGGAAACAGGCTGGCGGTTGGATTAATTTGCATACCGCCGCTTCATGACGTTAATAGACCACCAACGCCCCTTTGGTCACCCTCTCGGGCCATCATGATACCTCGAACACTGTTGATAATGGGACGAGAATGCTCTGAAGAGCACTCGCCACCTCTGTCTGGATTCACATTCTCGCTGTCTGGCATATGGACAGCTTTGCACTTTTTTGTCTGGTTATTGCACATTTTCCGAAGCATGCTATTCGTCTTCATACATGGCGCATGGGGTCACTGGCGAAGGAAGTTTAGGGCTTGGTTTGGCTGGTTGGAGTTGGCTGCGCAGGCGGCCCGTTTCTGGGACGCTGGTTGGGGAGTAATGGAAGCTGTGTGCCGTCCGCCACAAGGCTGTTTATGCAAGCTGTGCTTCGCATCTGGTGGTGTGGTGAGAGATTCTCAATTGGCTCATCTGTGGGATCTCGACACGGCTCTCGTGCATCTTGCCTGTCGTCTTGGGAGGGCCAGTGATAGAAAATTGTACATATACCATGACCCGTTTACGGAAGAGCCTAGGAGGGCTGGAATGAAGTTTACATTTGACGAACACTAGTCCCCAGTCTCGACGAATCTCGATCACATCTGCTTTGGCCATGACTCTCAGCCCCTTGATGCTGGCGTGTATTGAAAAGTCAACAAGGTGTTGGTTGCCATTGGAGACGCCGTATGCGCACATGCGCCATGTAAACATGACACGCATTAACTTCCTGTTTCTACCCTAGGACCCACTAAACTTAACCTGTTTTAGAGCTTTAGCCTGTGTGTCAAGCGCGACCCAAAGTGGCTTGTGGCTTGTGCTACCGCCTGCTCAAACACCATCCTACAAGTATCGCGCTCTATCCGAGACCACGGTTTCCAGGCGGCTTAATCTGTTGGTGTGATTGGTTGATTGAGCTCTTGGGTTTCTATTTTGCTTAGAGCATCACATCAACGACAGCAGGAGTCCAGAGGTGACAGAAAAGTCGACTCTGTTTCTGGTGTGGTTATCCATCCATCCAGTGCTGCAAGATGGCACCAGTCCTGCGAGCCAGGCAGAGCCTCTCCAAGGACAAGTTTCCCAGCTACTTTGGCAGCCTAAGGAGTCAACCCTACAACGACGCAAACAACTCGCGGGGCTCGAATCCTAACAGGTGGGTGAATGCCGAACTTGGATCTGCGCTAGCTCTGATGCTGACAGCGATATCGCAGCTTACGGTGTATCGCGTGGAATCCCCTCGGGACATTGGTGGCGACTGGATCATCAGAAAGGACCTTGAGAGTGTGTGAGTTGGCCGAGCCAACGACTTGCTTGCTCCCTATGCCAGAGTCTAATGCTAGATCATGTAGGGAACCCTGAGAAGCCTCATGTCAAATTCTCGACAGAGCTCAAAGGCCACTCGGCTTCTGTCGAGAAGGTTGCTTTCAACCCGACCAAGGATGCAGAGCTATGCAGTGTGAGCAGCGACGGCGTGGTCAAGTTCTGGGACGTGCGGACAAAGGCGTGCTTCAATGAAGTCAAGGGTCTCGGAGATGCCTTCACACTTGCCTGGGCGCCCGATGGCGAAACGCTTCTCGTGGGAAACAAGGTCTGTATGAACCGAGAGGCTCTCATATCCTATACTAATTGTGTATCTAGGCCGATGTCATTTACATCTTGTCACCAACACAGTCGACACCAATCAGCTCCCATCAACAGACGGTGCAGACGAACCAAATCGCCTTTTGTTGGAGCGGCGAGAAGATATTTGTCACGACGGCAGAGGGACGCATCCGGGTGCTATCGTATCCCGAGCTCGAGCCTGTTCTACGGACAAACTACGGCGACGAGTCTGGAGAGTTTGAGCTTAACGGACACACGTCGTCGTGCCTCACGGCTGAGCTGCAGCCGACGGGACGGTATCTGGCCACTGGTGGCTCGGACTCGATTATCTCTCTGTGGGAGACGACGGATTGGATCTGCCAGAGGACAATCACGAGAATGGTTGGGCCGGTCAAGAGTCTCAGTACGTCTGTTGATGTTGACATCTTGGGCAGCTACTGATATCTTTTAGGTTTTACTTTTGACGGCAGTTTCATCGTGGGAGGGAGTGATGAAGGTGAAGCCCAAAAACTAATGTCCTTCCGCGTGAGGGTGATTGCTAACGCTACGTCTCTGACTTAGGCTCCGGACTCGAAATCTCGCATGTCGAGACTGGGGAGCATGTGTACACATTCAAGACTGCAGGGGCTTGCCCCGTAGTAGCTTGGGCGCCGACTCGGTATTGCCTTGCATACAGCGATTTAGGGATCCTCCGAATCGTGGGGGTAGATGTCGATAGAAAGTGAGATCCACTCGATGGTCAGGGCCAAGCTGGCGATGCCTCTGTAGGGCATCAGGAAGCCTTTCCTGTCCCCTATTTGAGGTGACTTTTGTTTCTTATCAACGGGCAGAGTTCAATGCTGCTCATGACTGGTTCATGTTGGGGTGTCAGACGGGTTAAAGAGATACCGACTAGGGCATGTAGGTGGGCGGCGGTCTCTGCTTCGCCACAATGAAAACGAGATAACCTATACGAAAACAAGTCTCTCCAGTGTCTGAGCTCAAACTAGTTGAAGCTTTCCAAGGGCAACATCCATGTGGAAATCAAGGCAGTGCAACGTTGTTTGAACGGATGTCACCTCTCGACATGGTGTTTGGTGTCCACATGACTTGTGCATTTGAAGGGTATACATATGCTCGCGGCAATTCCAATTTTTTTACAATGTGGATTAGAAACAAACAATAACAAAGCATGGTCTTGCTGTTTCTTTCGGTGTTTGTTGTGGCCTCGAGGCTGCGGCCCAGCCAAGTTGACGATAACATGAGTCAATAACAACCCGATATGAACAGAACGATAACAATGGCACAGCCCGTTGCTAGGTCGAAATCTCCACGATGTGTGTTTCTTAGTTTTCTCAGTTCCCTTTTCTTTGTATAGGTATGGGACAGGCCGTCAAAGGACGCGTCAACAAGGCTGAGTGCGTGAGTTATAGATGTCGGGATTCCGGCAGCTCGGCATGGAAGTCATTGTGCCATAAGGATTAAGCATAGTTCGAATAATCTGGGGGTTGGGTGCTACGGATAGACGTGATATTTGTTTTATCGTGTTTTAGTTGAGGAAACGGAACATAAATACATAGTAGTATTCTCGCATATGGCAGCAGTTCATAGCAAGTCAGTTGAAGTGATTGGTGTTGATGGTTACAGCATCTTACGTGAGATGGTGTGCTGTCCTCGGGCTTGTGTTTTATGTGATTTCTTCCAAGCGGCCCTGTCTACCATCGTTGTCGCAAGTTAAACGCGGCCGCAGCCGCCTGGTTGCATTCATGGCGCCACCCTAGAGCTGTGGCTATGCTAACGATGGATGCCTGGTATTACCTGCGTGTGATTGATAAGGTAGGAGTGAGTTTGAACGTGTCAACGATTCCCATGAACATGTGCTTGCGCAAAGTTGAAAGACTTTGGGGATAGGTGAGACTTGTAGAGACCGCTCCGTCTTTGTTGAATGGACAAGAGGAAGTCAACCCATCAGATTCAGAACGGGCAACCTCACGTCTCCCCCGCCACTTTCAACCCCTTAAGTTACTTAGCTCGCCAAAAGGACCCCTTGGACCCCTGCGAGCGCTGTAACAGCCTTTTGGTAGGGCTGCTTTTAAGTACGGGCAGCGCCAGGCAGCCATCCATGGAGCGCATGTGCGGTAAGCACTCCTCCCCCACTCACTCTGAGGATCAATACTGGGATAGGATCCACCTGTGGTTTCCGTCTCATGGTCTCCATCGACCGTCCCCATCGTTGAACCTCCAACCCCCATTCACCTCCGTCCTTGCTCCATCTTATCCTTTCCGTTCCGGCCGGACTCGAACAGACCCGAATCTCTCCCAAACGATCCTGTTCCTCGCTGGCCTCGCCTTTCCGATCGCTCTCCGGAAGCAACGGGACACTTGCTGTGCACGACCCGTGCTTTAGATCTCCTGGCTCCCCCACGATCCATGCCAAGCATCCTCAGGCAACACCTCTATCGTCAACGTTCAGATTGTACACCAGTTCATTGCCATGTCAGATTCGCCCGAGAACAGCACCGGCGCCGGTGGCCAGAAGCGCCCCCGAAGCCCTGTTTCTGACGGAGAGGATGCCGGGCCTCAGCGAGAACATCATCCCGATAACGCAAACGTTCCCAAGCCTAAGCGATTGGCATGTATGATCTGTCGGAAGCGCAAGCTCAAATGCGATGGCATTCGACCCAGCTGCAGCACTTGTTCCCGTCTGGGCCATGCTTGCGCCTACGACGAGCAGCGGAGGAAGAGTGGCCCCAAGCGTGGTTATGTCAAGGCGCTCGAGGAGCGACTGAGTGAGCATCTCCCTCGACTAGCAACCAGTTTCTCCATTTTCTGACCCGTCGCGCCTCATAGAGCAAGTCGAGACTCTGTTAAAGACTCAAGATCCACCTCAGAACGTGCCCAAGAGTACCAGCATCCCCTTGCCGCCAGCCCCTCAGACAACAGCGCCCGTCAATATCAGTATTCCCAATGCGCCCCTTGGCATGGCAGGCGACCGCGATATGGACCGATGGAACTTTAACGAGTCGCCACAGACAGGCACCGTTGACGACTTCAACTTTAATGCTAGCATGAACATGGGCATGGATAACGCTGGCGGCACATTTACCTGGGAGATGATCGGATTGGGCCTTGAGGAGCCTCTACCACCTCAAGACACGATCGACGAGCTTCATCAAATCTACTTTGACAAGGTCCATCCGTCTCTGCCCATGATACACAAATACCGCTACCTCGCAGCTATGAACCTGTACGTTGGGACTGAACCGTCATGGGCGAAAGCGAAACCTACTGACCTTGCATCTGCAGCGCGCCGAACCAACGGCCACCCGTTTGTCTGCGATATGCAATGTGGACCCTGTCATGCACAATCCTGGACAAATACGCCGACCTAAAGGATTTGTTCTACCGGAGGGCGCGCAAGTATGTCGAGGCGGATTACATCAAAGGTTATGGAGAACACATGATCACTATCGCCCATTGTCAGACACATATCCTGCTGTCTGCCTATGAGATGAAGATGATGTACTTTCCCCGAGCTTGGGTGAACACTGGTTCTGCTATCCGCCTCGCCCAAATGTATGCGCTGCAACCTTCCCTTCTTTGGCTCATACTGACTATCTCAGGACCGGGCTTCACAGGCTAGACGGAACTGGGCTTGACGTCAAGCAGTGCCTCGCGCCCCCCAAGGATTGGACAGAACGAGAAGAGCGACGGCGAACATTTTGGATGGCCTTTTGCCAGGACCGCTACACTAGTATTGGTACCGGCTGGCCGATGACGATCGACGAGCGCGACATCATGACCAATTTACCCTCCTCGGAAGACGCTTTCAACATGAGCAGACCAGAGCAGACGCAGTCGTTGGCCGAATGCACCAGTCCAATGGGTGCCGGTAAACTGTCTTCATATGGCGGCATTGTGCTCATGGCTTGTCTATTTGGCCGAAACCTCGTACATCTACACCGGCCCGACACTGATGATCTCGATCACGACCTTAACGGTCCGTTCTGGAAGCGCCACCGCCAGATGGACAACATCCTCCTAAACACATCTCTCTGCCTGCCTGCCCAGCTCAAACTTCCCGCAGGGTTATCAAACCCAAACATTGTGTTTACAAACATGTGTATCCACACATCAACCATCTGCCTGCACCAAGCTGCAATTTTCAAGGCGGAAAAGAACAAGCTCCCTGCATCGGTGAGCGCGGAGAGCAAAGTACGATGCATAACAGCTGCGAACGAGATTGCGAGCATCATGCGAATGATTTCTCACATGGACCTGTCGATGGTAAGAGGACACGGTACCGGAATGACCTTGACAAAGCTAATGACCTATAGGTAAACCCGTTCATCTCCTTTTGTCTCTACGTATCAGCTCGAGTCTTCGTGCAGTACCTCAAAAGCCGGCCAGACGACAGCCAGACGGCCGATTCGCTGCGATTTCTACTTTCAGCCATGAATGCGCTCAAGCGGCGCAACCCCTTGACCGAGTCTTTCCTCGTCCAACTCGATGTTGATCTAGAGGCTCTCGCTCTACGCATACCCAAACTCAAGACTGCCTTCCCACGAAGCAGTGATAGTGTACGTCAACCAGACCTCTTGGCAAGTATCGCTTGCTAACGTTATACAGTCCAGTGCAAAAAATCCGGGATCGCCTAGGGGTGTCGTGTGTGATAATCCCGAAGGAGTGCAAGGCCTCATGGCATATCGCAACGAATGCCACTTTATGAAGATGGCTGGGGACAACGGAAATCCGGCGGCAGCTCCCAGCATTGTGGAACCTAGCGGCGATGCGCAGAACATGGCTACTTCAGGCGATGGTGGCTTCGGCGCTCCGTGGATGTCGTCGGAGCCGTTGCCCATCCCCACGCCTAGTTCTGGAGGAACATTCGACAAGAATGGGACCATGTCAGGCTTTGGAGATCTGGGAGGAGATAGCCAGGACGCTTCGAGGTCACCGGACGGAATACAATCGAACCGACCGACACCAAACTCGAGCATAGGCGGATCTGACCAACGAAGCCACTTGGTGCCCGGACAGATGAATGGCTCAGGCCCAACCTCCTTCAACACGAGCCCGATATTGCCCAACCAGACGACGATGAACCCTGGCATGCTTGACGGCAGCACGCAAGGATTCTTTGCAGATCCTTCTGGGTTTACGATGCCGACTACTCTCGACCAACACGGAGAGTTTACGATGCCAGACGGATGGGCCGACATTCAAGGACAGACAGGAGGAGTACCACAAGTAGGCGAGGGAGTTTTGAGAGCATTGATGAACCTGGGACCAATGGACGCCATGGACCTGGGATCTTGGGAAACAAACAACAACTGAAACCTGGTTTGGAGTTCAGGCTGACCCTCCTCTTTGAGGGGGACGGAAAATTCAGTTGCGGATCGGTAACGTTCCTGGAACGTAACGAAGACAAGGTAATTGCAAAGTCTCAGGACGGGAGAGAAGGCAGGCGTTTATTTGGGCGAATCACCCTGATATCTTGTACGATATGGATTGGGACACTCTCAGACGGCGGGCGATTGTTGACTGCATCATGCACAGTTGGAGATATACCCCGGCCTCGACGGCAATGAAACACCACTATTTACGTTACGTCTATCGAGTGAAGCCTCTGCGGAAGAGTTCAGTTACTGGCAAAGCATGCCCGGTCAGTGCGAAGCCATTGGGTCTGGCCCTTAGATTTCGGGCTTGCTGGGTGATCTTTCATCAAACAAGAGCCACGCCCGGTTAGCTCAATCGNNCGCATCGGGCTATTCCTATAATACGATTGTGAGCAATTCGCGAGGCTTTCTTTTTTGCCATTTTGGCAGATTTTGATGCGGCTGTGCTAGTGATGATATCCCGAGCCATGTGGAGCCTGGGCGGGCCGTTGCAGATGGCCCGTGCATAGGGTTGCCGTTCACGAGGACGGTTCAAGTGAACAGGGCAGGCACACTGAGAAAGAGAAGGATTTACGGAGTACGCAGAATGTAAATATCAATAATACTATTGTAAAATCAAATAAGCGTATAAACCCTCAATGCATCTATTTCATGCCCCTATCAGGGCCTTTTCGCTTCTCCTGTCTTTGCTTTAGGAGCAGTAGGAAGAGTTAGGTATTAGACCCATGCCGCCTTGTCACGGATGACATGACGTGCGGCTGAAAACCCCCCAACGACATGCCAGTCTCCGCAATCTCGCCACGCCGCACGCAAGCGATTCCTTAAAGCAGCAACATAAAAAAGACCCCAGGGTCCTGGTCCAAATAATTGCCGGTGGAACTGCTTGCAACCTTGCGCTCGGGACGCCGAAAAATCAAAGACCCGCCATCACATGGCCGCGCCGCAGCCGTTGCCCCCGCATCCCGGCCCCGGCTCCGGGCCGTCGGCGGCGGCATTTGCGCCGGGCATCCAGCATCCTGCAGCCGTCGCTCAATACCGCGTCGCGCTCGGTCTTGAGCTGGACGGCTATGCAGCCCCGGACCTTGCAGAGGCCTACCGGCTGCAGGCTGCGCACAGCGGCGCTTCTGTCACGGCGCCGCCCGGGCATGCCGCAGGGCAGTTTGGCATCCTTGCGCCGACGGCGGTGCCGGTGCCTATCGTGGAGACGCAGCAGGTCGAGGGTGTCTTTGGCTCTCAGCAGCAGCAGCAGCAGCAGCAGCAACAACAACAACAACTGGTTGAGCGGTCCCATGGGCAGCTGAGTAGCAAGATTGTCGTGGATCCGCCTGACCTGGAGGCGTGGCGGTACAGGTTGTTTAATGTTGATGAGATGATTGTGCTTACACATGAACAGTAACACCCTCTGCATCCTTCTAACAGTCTCCTTCGCTGACAGCTTACCAGGTTTGAGACGTACTTCCCGCACGTAGACAACGTCTACTCCCACCGCTCGACGCAGCGCTACAAGCGCAAGCCCTTTGTCTCACACTACTGGGACTGCCGCATGAAGGGCCGCCCGCCCGGCACGCCAAAGTCGGACGACCCCAGCAAGAAGAAGCGCAAGCGCAGCGCGCGGCAGCGCGACCTGTGCGACGTAAAGATCAAGATCACCGAGTACCTCCCCGGGGCGCAGCTGCAGCTCGAGCCCTCGGAGACGGGGCAGCAGCCCGGGGGCACGCTCTTGAGCGGCATCGCGAGCCTCGTCGGGCAGCGCTTCTGGACAGTGCAGAGGGTGAATGGGAACGGGGGCAACGGCAAGGGGGACGGCGTTGCCGGGCCGCACAAGCATACGCTGGAGAGGAGTGACGAGATCAAGAAGAATAGCGTGCAGAGGTATCTGGCTGGCCAGGAGAGGGATATCAAGAAGGCACAGGTGAGAACATGAACTTGATATCTGTGCAACCAGACACTGACCAAGAGGCGCATGGCTTAAAGAAACCCGTTATGCGCAAAGTCACGGGTGCAGCTTCTGCTACGGCAAAGAGGCATGCCAGAGAAAACGACCTCAAGCTCTATGCCGCCTGTTTCTGGTAACTCACCCGTATCCTGCCTGACGTCTTGTAGAGATATCCTGACAGCTTCCCAGCCCCTTTTCACAGCGCGTCTGGATCGCCCTCGAGGCAAAGGGCATGGCATATCAGTACTGCGAGGCCGATCCCTTTCGACAACCCGCGCCGTCGCATTTCCTCGAGGCGAGTCCGCGCGGGTGCGTGCCTGCGATACGCCAGGGAGACTGGGCCTGCGCCGAGAGCGGCGTCATATTGGAGTTTGTACGTCTTGTATCCGTTACTTGAACATGTCTTGGGACTGACTGGCCGTTGTAGCTGGAGGATCTGGGGCTGGGCGTGTCGCTTTATCCTGCCGATCCGCGGTCAAAGGCAAACTGTCGCCTCTGGATCGACCATGTGAGTATCCGTCCTGTCAAGGGGCATATCCCTCAAACATGGTTGGAAGCTGACAGGTTTGGCAGATCAACGTGCATATAGTCCCAGCATTCTACGCCCTCATACAGCCTCAGGACCTGGCGCTTCAACGCGATGCATCGGGACGACTCCAGAGCAGCATCGACAGTCTCGTCCGAGCTGCTGATGAACAAGTAGGTCCATCATACTCAACTGCTGTATCCACAGCAACCATATCAGCTAACACTCCATCACTCAGGGCCCCTTCTTCCTCGGCTCGACCCTGTCCCTCGTCGACGTGCACCTTGCGCCCTTTGCCCTACGCTTCTCGCGTCTCCTCACTTCCATGCGCGGATGGGCACCTCCCCATCCCGGGTCACGCTGGGCGGCGTGGTTGGATGCGATGGAGGTTGACGAGAGCATCAAGGCCACGACGAGTGGGCACGAGCTGTACGCAGAAACCATTGATCTTCTAATGCGGTACAACAGCTAGGTATAATGCTTTGTAACGGCTACCTTTGAGACGGATGTTGGTCAAGGACGATGAGTGGAAGGCTTTATTAACAAACAAGACACCCATCCAAGTGTGTAACATATATATATGACCGCAAATAATATCAATGACTTACGAACTAGAACCCAAGACAACATGCTCCAAGCACAGAATATACAATTGCTATGCTTATAGGGTATCCAATTCTTCAAAATATGTTACAACAGCGCCCTGCGAGGGCTCATAAACAAAACGTTCTACCGCACACATCATGTCGTCAAAGAGTTCCTATGCGGCCCCCTCGGGTATAGAAGGATCGCTGCTCCTTTGTGAATCCCTCTTGGCTCTTTTTCTCCTCTTGATATCGTCCCACTTCTCCTCGATCGTAACCAGCTCGCCAGTCAGCCGCGCCTTGACTCTGCCTTCGCCCAGCTCCTCGAGCGTCTTGGACTCGAGATATTTCTGGCCGTCATACTCGACCCAGCGCTGCGAGTCGGGTAGATATGCCCACGAGAAGATGGCGCCGACGGCAGCAACAGAGCCAAAGAGGAGAAATATGAGCCCTTGGCGGTTGTCGGCGTCGTATGAGTTGTTGATGCCGTATACGACCAGGACGGCTACGAGACTGCCCAGCTTACCAGCGCCCGCCGAGATGCCGTGGCACATGCATCGATAACATGTCGGGAAAATCTCTGCGGGTATCATGAATGTCAACGTGTTGGCGCCTAGCACATGTTGTTAGCAAGGTCAAGCTTGGCCAGAGAGGGTGCTGGTTGGCAGGCTTTGAGTTACCAAAGTTGAACATAAAGTGGCAGATGGCCACAAACACGACAGTAGCTTGCGCGCCACTCTTCTGATGGACACCATAGTAGACGCAGCCGGTGATGACGAAGAAGGCAGCGAGAACCAGAAACGAGCATGTGAGCCAGAGCCGCCGAGGTATTCGGTTCGCAAACATGACAAAGCAGCCGCTGCCGGCTATGGACGCAATCGAGACGGTCAGCAGGTATTGCTTTGTCTGCTCGATCAGCACGTCGTAGATAGTGTTGCAAGGGTGAGTCGCGTCGGTCGACCAAACTGGAAGTCCGTCTTTTGCCCAGCCTGGCACTGTAGACTCACCCCCTCGGAGTGATGAGTTCCAGCATTCGAGTCGTTCGTCGATGGGAGTCGGTTTCGTCGTCGCCCACATCGTCGACAGAGTACCTCTGTTATCAAGGCTCATTCCGTAAAACGATACGTCCAAGAAAAACCATGTGGCGGCTGTTCCGAGGAGATAGGCCCAGTTCCCATCGCGGATGAAGTAGTTGTGAAGATCCTCCCTCGAGAACTGGATCGGCATGGCCTGCTGCGAGGTGCTGTTGAGATTCATGGGATCCGGGGCGTTCGTTCGATATGAGGGTGCAGTATGATTGCCGTTGGCTGTGTGCCTCTGATACCTTGTTGTCTGATGCTGGCTGACTTGATTCATGGGGTACGAGCTTGCCACATGACGCCCCTCGGCACCACTTGCTGGAAAGCTGTCCATGCCACTCCCCTGAGGAGCACCGTAAATCCTCTGCGTGTTCATGAGCGCAATCCCAGGCTTATTTCGTACTTCGAGACTGTAGTTGCCGCAGTCAAAGAGGAAGAACCGGAAGATAATGGCGAGCAACGCGGGGACGGCCCCGGAACCGATGACAATTCGCCAAATACCGTCCAGGGCCTTCTTACAGTCCTCCTCGTGCAGTCTGTCGAGACCGCACCGCATGCCCTGAAGGTCGTGGCTTCGTTGAAAGCCAAGAAGGACAAAAAGGCCGACCAACTGGGCCAGAGCCTGTCCGATGGGCTGCATCATGAAAACAGACGACAGCATGGTAGCTCGAGACTGGGTACTGGACCATTCAGAGGTAATGACTGCGCTAAGGGGATATTCGGCTCCGATTCCTGAGGCAGTTGGTGAGCAATTGTCCTTTGACAGATGTGGTCGAGCTCGCGTTGACCGGGGCTCACGTACCAATACCCATGACGAAGCGCCACCAAACAAAGAGGCCCAAGAAGGAGAGATCGTTGTAGCCGCGGCTGCTAGTAGCTACGCCAATCGTAGAAACAATCACGAGAACCAATTCGATACCGTAGAGGCGAGTTCGGCCATAGCGATCCGCGAGATAGCCGAAGAGGAGCTGGCCGATTACTGACCCGAGGAGCGTAAAGAAGTTGATGAGCAGGCCTGACCACTCCGGGCCATTGGGCCAGTAAACGAAGGCGATGGAAGCGAGAATGACATTTGTAGAAAAGAGATTGTATCTGCGGGAAGTGTTAGGGAGATGGCTGTCGAAGTTGACACGGCGGCTGCAGCCTGACAGGAGAGCTTACGAGTCTGTGAGGAAGCCGGATGCGCAAACACCCCAAATGCGAAAGTTCCACGAGTTGAGGTCGAGCTCGTAGCGTAGTTGTTGACGATCCTATCGTCGGGAACCACTCGTTAGCCTGGAGTTCTGGGTCGTCCCGACAGGGGATCTATAGGTGATGGTACACCGAGACGGGATTGACAGCAAAACGGGCACTCAATGCAACGCAGTATTAACTCACCTGAGCATCTTGCGAGGGCAAAGCAGAACTATCGGAGCCCAGAAAGCCGCGGTTCTGGCGCAGTGAGTATCTGGAGAAGAGAGGCATGGTCTGCAACGGACCAAGCGACGCGTCGCAATGGGGTATAAAGGGATGCACGAATGGCCTGAGCCGCGCCGGGATTTCGGACAGCAGGCTCAGCAGAAGCTGGCAGCCGAGAGATGGGAAGATGGGGCTTGTAATCGCGGAAGAGCAATGCCCCAGGTGAAACACAAAGCGGTAGAGATTCTCATGGCCGTACGTCTTCCAGTAGGAGCAGAACAAGAGACGTATGTTGCTGCCAGGTTGGAGCAGGCTTCACAGTATGGTGTGGGAGGCCATCGCAGGACTGTGCGGCAGTTGCGCGAGGACTGTGCGCCAAGCAAACGCAACGCCGCAATGATGGCGGTTTCTTTAGTTGACCCTTGGCTAGCTAGACTTGGCCGAGTCCTTCGATGCCCTTGCGGGAGCTTGGCTGCGCGGGTACGGAACGAGAAGTGAGGTCTGGGGCTGGCTTGTGCAGGGTCGTGCAGCGGGCACTGACTGAACCAGGGCATCCGGCTGAGTTGAGCAGCGCCAAATCCGCCTACAAAGAGAACACAGCTGATGGTGCTGGGCGGCCCTTGTCCCGAGTCGACAGGGGATGAATTGGGCGACTGCAACTCGATCGCAGCACATAGTAGGATCACCTCCAGGAACCCAGGGATGGGCTCATACCCGAGTCTGGAGCGGTTGTGGCTTGCAGAGCTTGCAGGGAGCCGGGTCGTCCAGCCCGCTCAGAGAAGAACGGGGGTTAGCGATGAGTGATCGAGCAGAGACGGTGTCGATGTCTCGAGGAGAGCACGTGGTGTTGAAGCTTGGATGTGAGAACGTGGGGGGGGGGATGGTTACATAAGCCTCCAAGTTATCTTTTGCGGAAAGAATACTGGTAAAGGACACCCTTGATATCAGTTTCATGTCTGGTAACCAATGGAATCGGTTCACGACAATCGACTCCAAGATGCTTACTTTTAGCATTTCTCTTTGATGTTACAACCGCCTGGTCTGTGATTTGGCGGTTATCTCTCTACACAGTATGCATGTGAGACGAAATGAGACGAAATTAGACGAGGAGAGACTACCGACATCACTCATGTCTACCAAGACGGACGATAGAATCGCAGATCAATACTGCACCCGTGGCAAGATACGGGGCCTCGGGTTTCAAGCATCAGAGCCTCTGTCACTATTCCTTCATTCCCAGTATTTGTTTTTCTCAATCATCCCAAAGGCGCTCCCCTCTGCCAGCTTTCAACTTGATAGAGACTGCGCACCAATAGCATTACTCAGATACAAAATGGGTGCTAGACGAATGCGTTCCCGAACAGGGCCGGGGGGGTTGGAGCCTCCAAACCTAGGTACCCTAGTACCTAGGTAGTACCTAGGTAGGTAGGTAGGTATGCCAGCACCAGCAGCAGTACGTACATATCCATGGATACCACACTAAAACGTGGGTAACACAGCAGCGCCGCGTCAGGCCCCACGGCCCCGGATAACTACGTACTACGTACGCGCTTCCATGGATCTTTTGCCCTTTTTGGTCTTGTTCTAGTCTTTATCTTTCTTCATCACGCCAAGTAAAGTCCCCGAGCAGCTGGGAATGATCCAGAGCGGAACCTGGATCCGAGAGCCCTAGTACATGCTGCAGAGCCAACCTACCTTTGTCAAGTCAAGTCTCTTGAAGAGGCTCTTGAAGAGTCTCTTGAAGAGAAGCAAGAAAAAGCCCCACGCAACCAGGATCTCTTAGCCCAGGCAAGGCACGATTCTTCCAACCAGAGGCCCCGAGAGGCCAAGATGGCTCCAGAAAGACGGAGCCCCGAAAAACGGTGCCAAGACGGATACGTCCCTTGTTAAACCCAGCCCATCAGGACGCCGCCTGGACCCCCGTGCGTGAAGCTCCCGCTGTTAATGGACCGCCAATCGACGACAAGCTTCTGTCCATGTGGCGCCAGCCCTTGGCTCTCGCTTGCTCAACTATGATTCTGCCCGTCGACGACGACTCTTGTCGAACGCGCTCCTCTCCGCTGGAAAGACAACTGGCCCTTCAGCGGCTTTGCGACGGGCAGCGTGCGCCGTGCCTGTCTATGTGTGGCTAGCCTTGTCGTCTTGGCTTGCCCGACGGCGTGGGACCTCTACCGTGGAATTCGACCGCGCCTGTCTGCCCGTCTCCCAACGATCTTGCGATGGATGATGCTGGCCCGCGGTTAGTCTAGGGACCAAACGAAAGGCTCTCTCTCTCTCTCTCTCCCTGGTTGCTGCTGCTGGACTCTCAACTCCGGCTGTTGCATCTCCGGGGCCCGGCCTGGCTGTCCCGCCTGCGCCTACGCCTACGCCTACGTCAGGTGTCAACCCGCGTGCGTGCGTCGTTGCAGTTCCCAACTTTGCCCTTGTGTGAAGCTGGGGGGGACCATCAGCACATTGCGCCTGCGCCTTTGACGTCTGCGTTTGTCTCTGCGGCTACGCAACTGAGAGAGCTTGGAGACTGTCTGCTTCTCACTGGCCCTATCAGAGGGGTAGGCAATGCATCAGCAGCATCCGAGCTACCCATGCCAACTAGTGCTCGAGTTCGCCTTTGCTTGTCTGCGTGTGCGAGGTGCCTCTACGTATGTTGCCCTGTTGCGAATCCGCATTTGCGCCAGCCTGGGCATCTACAAGACTGAGTCCTCAGCAGCCAAGAGCCTTGCCAATCCGCCTCTTCCTCATATTAATACAAGCTTCCACACACACATTCACCCCTCCTGTCACTGAGAGCTCGAGCCGAGGGCTGGTAACGCACGCAAACGACGCCTTGTGGCTTATGGTTGGGATCTTCGAGACGGCGCCGGCAGATACCACTCGCACCTCTCCCGCCGTTGAGACCGTGTCATGACATGTCCCCACCGCTCGGTCAGTCAGATCGCCCTCGACTGCCATCAGTGACAGCATGTCGTCTTCGGGCTCGTCCTTTACCTCGTCGTCACTCGGTCGCCCGCCAACGTACGTCAGTCCCGTTGACTCAACCTGGACCCCGACCTCTGGCATCTCAACCATTTCTGCTCCGACTACAGAGGGATCGGCGACCGATACTTCAGCGCTCGATCTCGGCCCTCCGGGGTTTCAAGCTACAATGTACGCTTAGACCCCTCGAGGCCAATTGCTGGCATATCGCTGATTCCGATCTTGACAGAATTCTTTTCCAGGATACTCCCGACGAGCGAGTCGTCTACTTGGGTCCCTGGGAGGTGGTGGGATCTGAGCAGCGTCGAGTGCTCTGGCAGGGCAGTTATCAGAACGAGCTTCTTGAACACTACTGTGCGTGCCAGCGTTGTCAATGCTGCCTGGATTCATGGTCAGCTAACTCATTGCGCTTGCAGTGCCCTCGGATATACCTTCAGACATACATCCCCACACCCTGCACGGGCGTCACCGCCCGTATTACGACCCTGCCGATATGGAGCGATATCTGACGTTTCAGGAGCCGCATCGAGTTCGATACACGACGGACGAAGGAGTCTGCATCCACGACCAGTACATCAAGATTAGATACGAATTCACCTCAATCGAGAGCTCCTTCCAGTTCCAAGGTGACCTGCGCCGGAAGGACTTGGTGGACTTTTATGACGTTGACGTTATTTGGACCAATGTTCATGGCCGCACAGATAGCTTCGGAAAGGTCAAGGGCATTGGAGCTATCCAGCGACTCAAGCTATGGAGAGACCGCTATACGACCTTTCATTCCCTCAGCGTGTGGGCAAATAAGACTGACAGCCAGTATCGTGAATACGATATCCATTGCTTCGACGGCGAGATTCGTGGACGAGACGACCGCGCCAAGCAGCTCCGACTCAAGGCCCGAGACCGAAGGCACAACTCAGGCGACGATCATCAGTCACATCGGCGCTTCTCTCTGGCGCATCGCATACGGCCGAGAACAAGAGCCGGCAACTCGTCGGAGCCAAGGTCGACGCAGGCGAGTCAGCCGTCACTCGACATACGATACATGGCTATCCAGTTCACTGAGCGTCAAGGTAATGTCGTTCCTGAGAGGGGGGTGGCTACTATTTGGAGTCTGTAACCCCGTTCCCGCCGAGTGTCAGCTAACAGTCAGCCCAGCGTATCGGCGGTTCATCGATACGTGGCTGTATTGCCACAGTTCAGACCGCGAGTTCAACGGCATCCCATTCCCGCCCAACCACTTTGAACTGCCCTCGCCGCAGATTTTGCCGGGACATTCTCCCGATTTACCGGTGTCGCGTTGGCAGAACCATACTCTGGACTCGGTAGCAGAGCCCTCGGATGCGGCCGAAGCCACGCCTTGATCTGCGATTGTCGGATGCAGCCAGTTGCACCACTGACCCAAACCACATGCTCGCTCTGCAGCGTGCAGGTGGGGTGACGGCCGTTGCAGGGGGGCGGGAGTGGTAGCTTACAGCTTTTCACCTGTCAAGGGGACCTGCAACTGCTGGGAACGGAGTGATTTTCGGCGGCCCGTGGGGGGCTTTTGGCTGACGACGTAGCTTGACGAGCCGCGGCGGACAGCCGTTGGTAAATCCCACCTGTTGTTCGCCGTGGGCAGACTTTCTCGGGCGTATTCGAGCCCCGCTCCGAAAATGTCTTGGACCCCGCGATACTTGGATCAGGCCACGAATGTGTCGTCATTGAGATATGCAACCGGCCACGAGTATGATAAAACAGAAGCTCCCTTTGCTGTTTGGTCGTCGCTACCACCTCGACACCAACCCATTGGCCTTTGCAGCCCAGAAATCGCCGTCATGAAGGTCATCCTCGCCATCAATGCCGGATCTAGCTCGGTCAAGATCTCTGTCTACACCTCGGACAAGAACGCCGTGCCCCTCCAGATCGCAGAGCTTCAGATCAGCGGCCTCACTGCCCCACCAGCGCAGCTCACATATACACGCCGCGGAGAGACATTGATAAAGGCCAAGGAGGTTTCCGATGCCGTCAAGAACCAGGAAGATGCCTTTGATATGATCCTCAAGACTCTTGTCGACGACGACGCCTTGGAAGAGATCACGTCCAGGCAGGATATTGCCATCGCCAGCCATAGAATCGTCCACGGCGGCGATTATGACCGGTCACAGGTCATCACCTCGGAAACCTACCACCATCTCGAGGAACTCAGCGACCTGGCACCGCTTCACAACGGCGTCGCCTTGAGCATTGTAGACACGTGTATCAAGGCGCTTCCCGATACCGTCAACGTTGCCTGCTTCGACTCGCAGTTCCATACGACCCTGCCACCGCATATCTACACATATCCCATCAACCCCAAGATAGCAAAGAGCAACCGCCTGCGCAAGTATGGCTTCCACGGCATCAGCTATGCCTTTATTACTCGATCCGTCGCCGACTTCCTCCAAAAAGATGTCAGCAACCTCAATATCATCGCTCTCCACCTCGGCAGCGGTGCGAGCGCATGCGCTATCAAGGGCGGTAAGAGCTGGGACACGAGCATGGGACTGACACCCTTGGCGGGTCTCCCCGGGGCCACTCGAAGCGGCAGTGTTGATCCCAGGTGAGACACCCCGGCCCCATCGGATATAGCGGAATCCTACCTTCATCAGATCATCCAGAGAGATCCGGAACCGATAAGGGTCCTCCTCTAAATCAAGGTCCCTCGCATGCTAACCCCTTGTCAACCTTGCAGTCTTGTTTTCCACTACGCCAGTGACGTGGGGAAGCTGTCCCCTGCCTCGACCAAACACCTTCACATCTCGCGCGCTGAAGAGATCCTCAATAAGGAGAGTGGGTGGAAGTCCATGACCGGCACCACCAACTTTGGCGTCATAGCCGACTCTGATGATCCCACTCACCGTCTTGCCTTTGACATCTTTGTCGACCGCGTCTCCGGCTTCATCGGCTCCTACTTTGTCTCGCTGGAAGGACGCATCGATGCTCTCGTCTTCGCTGGTGGCATCGGCGAGCACAGCGCCAAGCTCCGCTCCGCAGTTGTCAGCCGCGTCGCCTGCCTGGGTTTCGCGCTCGACGATGACCGCAACAGTCAGCCCGTCAAGGACGTGGTTCAAGAGCTGGGCAGCCCGGATGCTTCGCAGCGTGTGCTGGTCTGCAAGACGGACGAGCAGTTCGAGATGGCGAGGCTGTGCGCCGAAAAGGAGGATTTGTGGTGATGTCCCTCCAGGTTCTGACGGGGCACCATGTGCTGGTATGATGAACGACGGGATGCGAACCGAGTAATTTCTAGCGATCAAGTGACTTGGGAATTGACGAATAACAAAGAATCCGTTTGGACAACAGGGGATGCGTACGAGCCGGGTCGGAAGGAACAGGCTCAACAACTTATAATGAGACCAGGACGTGAACTGACGACTCTTGATTTGTATAAGCGGTGAGTGAGTCGCATGGGGACAGGGTCACATCGTTGCAACAGCTGGCGATGAGTGTAAATCCAATCCCAGCTGTTTTGGACAAGAGTAATTCAAGCCCTGCGCAAACTGGCCAAGGCACGAGGAAAGAGAGCCGTTGTAGTCTGGTGATGCTGTCTTGAACGATTGGTTGCTGTAGTTGCTAAATTTGGTTGAGAACCCCCATCAACTCAGAAATTTGAGCAGTCTGGCATCAACCAGCCTAGTTGATTGCTCCATTTATGAATATGAATAAGATTTATCACGATGATAAGAGAACGAGTTGGAAGAGCAAAATGGTATCAATTGCGCACAACTCAAGCGCCCCATCTAACTCATCAAAGGGTAATCCCTCAGCAACCAAAAGGTGACTATACATGAACAATCCAGAACTGCCGTCTGATCACGGCCCCCAGCAGTCGTTTTCTTTACTGCTGCCAATCCTCTTTTGCACCCCAAAATACCCCAAAATGCCCGAAACGGCTCTCTCCAAGGTGTCATGAGGCCGCTCTTTTTCAGTGCTGCAACTTTGAAATAAAGAAACAAAACAAAGACATCAAGTCGTCAAGTTCCTCCAACGCCTTGCGTTCCCCGCCAAAGAGTTTGGGGCTCCGGAGGGGCGCGTCTTGTCGTATATCTAAAACCGTGAAAATGGGAGAATAATCATGCCGTGACGCCATTGTGTACTTGCGACACTGTCATGTCCCTGATGAACCTTTTAAAAGGGAAAAAAATTAAACCATGATAAAACGCCGAATCCGTTCGGGCTGTTCCTCGTGTATTCATACAGCCCGCAGTGAAAACATGTCCGTGTAAAAATGAGCCCTCGTATCTGTGGGGACCGATAGTCATAAGAGTATGCTGAGTTTTTGTATCGAAAACAGGGTGGGTGGGTATGGCGGTCGGTGTTTAGCGTAGGATTGAGAAGATTAGGATTATCAATAAAGCATAAACGTGGGTATGGTGATGTGAAGCGTCAATGGCACGGAGGCATCGACGTTCAAGCACCTTCTTGACAGGCAACAGCCATGGCAAGAGCATCGAGACCGCTGGGTGTTCTACCAGTGACAGGGCGGTTGAGAAGGGTGAGATTACGGCCTTGAGCGTCCCATGACCCACTGCCAACACTCGGCGAGGGAGTGGGAATGGGATAGGGATCAGCCTCGTGGCGACTTCTTGAATCCCGGGATGAAGCCATGCGGCTCGCAGAAGGGCGCCCAGATGAGGAGTTGCGACGAGCATCGGCGAGAGACGTGCGATGACCGCGTTGGCTTGCCGAAGACCGAACCTTGTCCTTGTAGTGAGTCTCAAGGTGCTGCTTCATGTTGTCGGCACGAGTGAACTTCTTTTGGCAACCAGCAAAGGTGCACTGGACAGCCTTCTCGGCAGTATGGATCTTGGAATGACGCGAGGCGTGGCCAGAGGTGGTAAATGTCTTTTCGCAACCATGAGTGTCGCGATACCGACAAGGATAGCGCTTCCCGGGTCGCTCAGGCATGGGCGAAGAGCGAGGTTGGCTGACCATTTCGGCATCATAAGAATCCGACCGAGCGCTGTCTGTGTAGGCCGGGCGTTTGGCGTCAAGAGTGAAGTCATGAGGAATCGTGTACATGGTCTGTTGTCGCGGGTAGAAGTCGACGCTCGGGGTCAAGGGCGACACAGGATCGTTGCTCATTTGAGAGTCATACGAGTCGGAGCGCAGTAGTTCAGGAGTGTTGGGTGAAGAAGCATTGCTACCAGTGGTGGAGTGAGACTGAGGGAGAACATAGCTAGGGTGAAAGCTAACGGGTCTTTGTTGTTGTTGTTGTTGTTTCTGAGGGGCGCTATCGTCGTTAAGGAGCGACACCCGTCGACCAGCGGCGTTGATGGTATGCATTGTCATTGTAGCGGTTGGTGAAGAGGATTCAACCAGGAATCGGTGGCAGCGAATGTGGAGTTGTTATTCGGCTGCTGGACACGGGAGAGAATGATTGATCGGGGGCGATTGATTGCAGCTCAACACGATAACAGGGGTTCCTGTGCGTTATTGGCGTAAAGTAGGGATGAGAGGTACGCTGAGGGTGGAGATGGTGGCCCTGGTGATGGCGGTGTTGGCGGTGACGGCTCTGCAGCTTTTGGTGAAGAGAGAAAGGCAAGCGTCGGATGGCGAGATCATGAAGCGAGGAGATAGGTAGGGGAAGCTTGGTAGTGCAGTGGGAGAGTATATAGAAAGGCGATGTGATGTAAGAGGTCGAATGGCTTGGGAGGGAGGATATAGCGAGTGAAGAGGAGTATATCAGTCAGCCACAGGGCAGTAACTCAGTTTGTCGGAGATAGCACAAGTAGAAGAGCGAGAAAGTCCAGTATCAAGCGAAACGAGGCTGGAAAGGATGGCTGGAGCTTAAGTTTATAACCCGTCAAAGAAGGCGGAGGGCACGGCGAGAGGAAAACAACGGGAAAGAACCAGGGAGTGCAGCAACACGCCTACGAGTGGAGGGGTGGGGAAGGAGACAAGTGATGGAAGGGATGGGATAGGGTGAAAGCCAGCATGGGATTTTTTGCGCAACCCCATCGATCGATGAGATCGAACAAAAATGTCGAGTCTGAGCCTACCAAACAAGAGTGGCGTGCGGTTTTTGGGAGACGACTCCAGCTTGAATTTTGGGGTTTAGGTTCTGGGGGGTGTGGCGTGGCGTGCAGCCGCCTTGGAAGCCCCGCCAATTGTCTAAGTGGCTCAGGTACGTACTGTGGCACCCTGACATGGTAAAGTCTCCAAAGACGGGAGGCACCTGCCCTGAGAGTCATCAGTACCGTAGCAAGCTCCCGCTCCCTCTTCCCACTGCCCGCGACCAGGAGCATCCACTCCCACTCAAGTGCGGTTTTGGCTGGGGCCTCAATCCGGGTGGTGTGGGGTCGCCTGCCGTGGACAAGGGGGCAGGTACGTGGATCCCAAAGCAAAAATGTGAGCGACGGGGATTTCAACTAGTGGAGCGTTTGCTAGGGTCGGGGCAAGGAAAGTGTGCAGCAAAGGTCAGGGAAAGTGCCAGGGGTCGACCACAGACAACAGGGCAGAGCCAGGGCAAACAAGGCGAGCAGGGATCTCTTCTCTTTCCAGCGCAACCAAGCCCATGGCCCATCGCACCCGGGCAGCAATCCCCGAGGATTTGAGGATGCCCTTCACGCGAAACCCTCCGACGTCGATCATCGCTCTTCGCATCCTGACCACAGCGCGCACACAGCACATTGGCAGCCTCGCTACACCACCCGACGTGTCGCAGTTCTTGCTGACCCCTTGGGCACTTGGGCACTGGGGCCCTTCCTTGGTATCATGCCCCTCGAACCGATCATGTACATCCAGCGTAGCCCTGCTGACCTACAAGCAGTAGCTAACTCGAACAGACTCCCATACTTCGTCAGTGTCCTCAGGTTCTAACTAGAATACGTACAACAGTCTGCACCACAGCTGACTCTCGGGCGAGATTCGCCTCTCGGCCGCATCCAGTCTCGCCACGGCGCATCGCGTTGCCAGCTCGACAACAACGTTGGCTTGCAGGCGGCCGATACGGGTACTTTGGCCCAGAAACCACGCTCGGAAGCCTGGACCCTTAATTCACAACCCTCATCTCGATCCCCGGGTTCTTTTCAGCGTCACAATGACGACTACCGGGATCAACGGAGCTAACACGGAAGGTACTCAGGACCCCAATGCTCTGTACACCCTCAAATCGCACCATGATGACGTCAAGCTAGAGCAGCAACTCGTCAGCTACTGTAGGGCCGAGACTCTGCCTTTGTCTAGTTGATTTTTGAATGCGCTATTATAGCAATTGTCCGATTCTCATCAATTGTGACGACTCTTCGCCCAAGTACTGTTGACCCTCAGCTATCCTTAGATCCAGGTCGGCGGCAGTCGCTTATTATACTATGACCAGAAAATCAGGGAGCACGACAGAAACTCTCCTCATCTGCTCATGCAGGGCTACTCCCGTCTCGTCCGGGATCTTGGCGATATGAGGAGGTCCCTGCACTGCCCCATTGAAACTGCAGCGTTTCCTATCATCTCCAAGTCCAGTTGACGGCTTCTCAGAGCATTAAAAAAGCAAATGAAGAACGTGTGATTCTCGCAAAACGCGCTTGATCGATACCATTGCACTCTGCGCACCATCATAGTTGCCCCCACTCTTCGCCTAACAGAAACAATGCGCTTACGCTCAACGCCAATAACTTGAGCCAATTCGTCCCAAAGGTCTATGTACGCGAGAGGGGCAGGGGGTTGAGCAAAGTTGAGCGAACAGCTTCGTCATTGTGACAGCGCCCCGGATTTGTTGATGCTGAAGTGCGTCCTCCCCGATCCCAAAACCACCATGCACTTTCAGGGCTCAAGAGGAGTCAAAGTCGTGCCTTGCTAGCGGTCTTGGTCTGGGGAACGCACCCCCATCGCAATCCACCGGCTCATCCTTGTCTTTACCCATGGCCCGTCGCCGGTTGCGGGCGCCGAGAGGAGTTATGGGCCAAGTTACGGTTAGACAAGGGGCACACAAGCACCCCCAGCTCTACTTTGCGACTAGCTTCTGCCTCGACTCCAGCGCTCCTCAGCGAGTGGCGAACGGACGGAGGCGGACGACGGTTCCCTGAGCGCTAATGCTCCCAGGGTCGTTCCCCAAGGGTCCCCCCATTGACACGCGGAGAGAAGAGGTTGTTGACCAATAATCGGATAGATCGGGGAAAATGCGATCAAGGGAGCAAAGATGTGGACTTGGGGTGGAGAACAGGTTCAATGCCAACAACCGCACCTGCTTCTGACCTGCGCCAGCGCCCGGCTCCGCGGTCTTTCCATTGTTTGCCCATATTCGACCGCAACGGTCTTTGATCATTCAGCGCTTGATCATCTACTGGGGGTGTGCCGACCGCAAGCGTTAGCGATGGATAGGCTCAACATGTCCGCTCGGTTTCGGGCTATTACAACTCAAAACACGAACATCGACTTGGTCTCTCGCATGCGCTGTTCGTCAGAATGGCATGCCTCAGACGTCTCATCAAGTTGCCCCATGGCATCGTCAACCAATGACTGAGCTCCGGGCGAGGTCCGGACGGAGGTCAGAAAAGTCTATGTGCGCCTCCAACGGAGGATCGTGGACGCACCCTAGCCCAGGTTGCGTCGCATTGGCTGTAGCCAGCCTGACCCTGGCCCCTGCAATCGCTGATAACGGGAGCTTAGGTTTTCCTCAGCCCAAGTTATCCCATCAAGGGGCGCAAGAAATGTTGAACAATACACTTGCATCCAATGACGCCAAATCATGGTCATTGGCAGCCTCGAGGGATGGGGGTTCGTCCCAATACTGTCCAGGGTTCCATCCTCTAAACTTGACCTTTCCGTCTTGAATTTCACCCGGATCATCGCATGATATTGGCTTTTTTCTATCCCCTAGCACCAGCGGCGTTGACCAGGGTGTACAGCCCCCAAGGGTAAATATTGTGAAAGGGTGGTACCGGAGCCACAAGGTTTAGCGCAGTGGCAATTTACATCATAAGTAAAGGTACTTATAAAGAGCCAAATTTACTAGTAAAATCAGTCAATTTAAAGTCACTCGACTACCCCTAATAATCCAATGGCCAGCCTCCTTCTAAGATACACTTAATAAATCTCTCTCTTGTACTAAGGGCCAATCTCGTGAGAGTCTCTTTCTCAATTGAATCCCAAGCGGCATAAATAGCTACTTCTTCCTAAGAACGGGTCAGTTTCTCAGTATTATAATGATCATCAATATAAATCTCCATCAAGAACCAGATATTCTCAATCGGGTTAAGATCAGGGCTCCAAGGAGCCCAATTTAAAAGAGGGATTCCAAGCTCATAGATCCTCTGTTCAACAGGGCCAGAAGTATGAATACCTGAGTTATCGTACTAAAAAACGAGATTATCACAGCAGCCAAGCTACCGTAGCTACCAAAGGAAGCTATTCACATACTCCAAGGGACCAATACAGTATTCTATCGCGTTATTCTTAATATCAAAGCCAAAGACGAGATTAGGGCCTAGCCAAGGGCCACAAATAATACCCCAATAGTTAACGCCGTTACCGTGCTTACGCTCGTAGCTAAAGTCGCGTAGATCTTCGCTCTTGTGAATTGTAACTCGGCGGATACCTTAATTAACGTTATAGAAGGTCTTCTCATCGGAAAAGGCAATACAGCCTCGTACCCAGTCGTTAGGGTCAGGCCATCGTGTAAGGATTGATCGGCACATCTGTATACGATCTTAACGAATTCGTAGGCTCGTAGAAGGCTTCTTTCCAGGTCGACGGCGCTCATAACCTAGGGAATCCATTCCAGTATATATAGCAGTAATTCCAACGTGGTCAAAGCCAGGAATAGAGAACCGTAGGTCTTCCCAAGCAATATCGCGATAGCGGCGGTCTTCTTGAAGGAATTATTGAAGAGTCTAAAGCTGTACCTCATTGAGCTTGCGATTTCGTTACTTTGGCTTAGATTTCTACGGCGTAACTTAGGTTGCGAGGGTATAGCTAACTTACCGATATGTAAAGCCGCTTGCCTTAGCGATATCGACCATCGTGGCATTAGAATAATCAAAGGCACCTCTGATCTTAAGCTTCTCGTCACGAGTCAGATCCTTGGCCTTAGCCCTAGTCTATGATAGCTCTTGGAGAGGGCTTTAACCGCGATACGGTATATGAGGAAGGCTACGGCTAGGGCTGCGGCTGCGGCGGTCTTCGTAGATATAAAATTCGGCGTTAGAAGTCATTGAGGGTAAAAAGCTAATGTAAAGTTGAAGCCGAAAGCCCACCTACGAGAGTGGCGATTTCTCTCTTTCCTCGATTCCTTTGATGCATTACAATACCGTCATTTTAAACCTTAAGTTGAGTTAGAGGTATCTTTTCTTGATTTTGGGTACGAAATAAGCTAAAAATACCTCTAGCTGAACTGACGAATGAGGGGTAATTGTGCCTTTCCGCTGTGGCGAAAAGTACGGGCGGAAATGCGGAATTTCACAATAAATACCCTTGGGGCCTGTAGCACAATGCAGTGGAGGATGTGGCACTGTGGCACTGTGGCTAATTATTACAAAGCTCATGCAGCACATACATACAGACAAGATTGTGGCTACTTCAGCAAACACCATCACGATATGGCTATCCTCTGACAAGCCTGCGGCCATTTTGCTCCGGTTCCCAGCCAGGCTTGCTTGGCCAGGTTCCACGAGGCTGCCACCCCCCATTCCTTGGACCCTTGAGGTCGGCTTTCAGGGTCCCTCCACCAGATGGACACATGTGTGGTCCTCTGTTACAGTCTGTCGAGTGCAGATTTGTGTCGTCGTTGTAACGTCATCAAATCTCGGCTTGGCATGGCGTCTCACAACGCCCCATCGGCCGTACCCCGTACCCTCGGCCAGAATTCCTGCGAAGCTTCTCTGGACCCCGTGGCAGAACAATCCCCTGCAGGGTCCTCAAGTCCCTGGTCTTTTTCTGTGCTCCTCGTCTCCTCGCAACCGATCGTCCCGTGAATGCGGCAAGGAATGAGGCTGGGCAGGGTCCTACCATGTTAGGGGAGGTAACAAGCTACATGTCAGTTCCCAAAGAGCGGACCTCTTAATGACTTCACTATTATGTCAATGGCATGATCCCAATAACATTAACAGCCGCCAGCCTTGAACAAGCAAGCCGTTTCGAGTTGTTTTGGAACCGACTCTTGCTTATCCGACTAACGCGCGGCCACAGCAGCGTTTCGAAACTGGGCCGCAGCCAAGGGAAAGGAACCGGATTCAACGAGAATCTAAGGTGTGTGCTGGCGCAACCTGAACTGAGAGACCGCAGGTGACAAGCTTCCAGTGTGTTCAAGTTCCTTGGAAAACCAGGAGCTCGAGCAAGGTGGTCATTTCCTGACCAGCGGAGCACCTCCTTCATAGCATTGGAGCGAACATGAGGAGAAGGTTTGGGTCAACGACGCTCACTTTAGATCTCAGTTTGGGCGGGGGATCGGCTGCTTTTGGGCTCTTTGGGCCTTGCTCGTGTGGAGTGCGCCGGTTGAGTGCCCTGGCAGGCCAGCCTCGTCGGTCCCGCCCGCGTGGCTCATGAGGGTCCCGCCGCCCCAGCACCGGCTGCGTGTTAAGGGTAGTTCAAATAATCAAGCCCGAAATCAAGGGTAGCGGGGAGCGAAGAGCATGACAAGACAGACACCGGAGAAGAGGGCCCGGAGGGAAGTGGGCGGAGCCCCGCCTGACCTGGCCAAGCCAAGGTCCTCAAACAACGTTCCAAGTGGGAAGACACCATGTTGCACATGGCGAGCAGGGACTGCAGTACACCATCACCAACAGGTGACAGGCTCAGATGGTAGAGCGGAGTGGCAATGTCTCTCGACATGTCGCTCCGCGACACATGCGAATCATCTGCTGGAACGAAATGGCTCCCTCATTCTTTTGGCATGGATTGTCAGGGACTGGCGGCAACCAGCCGTCCGCCAGTCCAGTCGCCCGGTGCCCGGAGCGGGTAGGCAGCATGTCCGGCCGAGACGGTGTCTACTTAAGGTTAGTTGCCGGTGATCCCTTTTTAGATCCATGGCTGTCTGGGTATCGTGAAAACCGTCCGGACAAGACAAAAACCACTCTCATGGTTTATTTTGTCTTGTCCCCTGGGGCGACTCATCAATCATCGCCCTTGCTCTTTTTTGATGCTATTGTCTTGTCAAACGTCAAGCCAGATGTGAGCTTTTTCGCATCATGTTCCACGTCATTACTCTCCCGCCCCCTGTCATGATATGGGCACCAGCTTTGTTATGTAAACCCCGCTCGCTTTTCTTCTGTTTTGGGACCCCACGGACCCTTCCTTTCGAGCAATCGACCGATGAGAGTTGGTGAAGCCGGGCCCTCTAGTCCGTCTCCAGCTATACCTCATCTGATCATTCTATTCTTCCTTTTCTTCCTCTAGTGCCTCTAGCCACGCTTCATCAAGTCTAGCGCCAGCCATCTCTCGCCTGATCCCTTTGTTAGAGTAGGTCAAGATGGCACGACGTCATGGCCGGCTTCTCTCTTTCTTTGCTTCATTGCGTCCCGTGTAAGCGAAGTCTAGCTCAGCCTTCGCTTGTGCTTCGCGGCGCCACGCTTTGCTACTTGGCGATGGTGCAACGACATGTTCCCTCGCCTTTTCTCCATGTGCACCAGCATGTCACGCACATTTACCGGCGAGGTGGCTCTGCAACAAAACGTGATGATCCGGGTCCTGGCAGCTGGGGATGGACCCTTATTCTGTCGCTTGTTTAAAGCCACCCAGTCTCCCCTTTCCCATGGTGCCAGGGCCAATAAGGAGAAACAACCTCTGTACAAAGTCGAGAGTTGACGGGTATGTATGTACATATGTACAGGCATGGGAGATGTCTGTCACCCGGGCCAATCGTCGGCTCAGGGGACCCCGAGATAGGATTTGCTGGTCAAGCTCTGGGCAGCATATTCTTGATCTCTGCGGGCTTACCGTTCCGCCGCGCCTCCCATCTCATACATCTCGATGCGATCACGGCGCTGAAACAGCCGTCTTCTGGCGGTGAAGCACGCACCAAGCATCCAATGTTACAGGCACCCTTGCCCAGGCGACAGGCTGCGTGTTGCGTCTGCTGACTACTGTATTATCCACAGACAAGCTAACTTACTCTCAGCCCAACGAGGTGGGAATGCAACAAAAAAAAGACCAGCTACCCTGGATGAGAGACCCCGTCTTTGTGCGCTGTCGTGTCCGCCAGAACCTAGGGACCCTGGACCTAGCCCTAGCGCAGCTGGAGCTGCTCCGAAATAAAACGGCACCTCCTCTCGTGATTGCAACTTCGGTCAGTCCTACGTAGTACAGGAAAAGGGACCAATGTCCTGCCACCCAGTCTTCTCTGACAGGTCACGCTCGTGGAATTGTTTGTCGATCATTGTCGATCGATCGAGATTCGTGATTTTCTTGTTTAGATTGCTGGGTTTTGGCGCAACACACCGGGCGCGACACCAGTCACTGCAACCGCTTGGCCCGCCTGGATGAACAAACCTGGTTTTTATCTCAATTGCGGACATTGCAAAACATGACATTCCGAGCCCCTTTCCGGTCCCGAGTGATGAGATTTCAAGCTACTTGACCGAGTAAAAACAGAAGTCTCTACTTCTCCATCCTGAGAGAGCGCAGATCCTCCCCCGAAACGCCTTGTTCGCCGCAGTTTCCCCTCTTCCGTTATTTGATCCTTTACGGTTGCTCGGTGTAGCTCTATCGGCTGTATACAGCAGCGCTATAGTACATCCTTGATTTGTGCTGTACCGCGTCCCCGAGCGAACCCATGGATTAGTGATCCTTGGATGCTGGATGCTGGACGGATACATGATGATGATGATGCGAAAGTTGGTTTTCCCGATGTGCAAATTGCACAATCCCATGCAAACGGTCCCTCCCATTTATCCCACAGTTACGTATCCCCCGCTCGCCGGGCTATCTCCCGTAACATCAAGTCCTTCTGGGTGCCGGCGGAGGGCCCATTTTGGTGGATCCCGTGTCAACCCGCTTGGCGGCCGGAGGCTCCGGCACCTTGAATCCACCGGGACCCGACGAACCCCCGACTTGGGTGAAGGTGCCGCCCTTGAACCACCGGTCCTCTTCGGCCTTGCGCTTCTTGCTGAGCTCCGCCTGCAACTTGGGGTCCACGAGCTCCAGACCTTGGACGGGCGTGAATGCCAGCGACGACGCTGTTCCTGTCGCTGATCCGACTGTGCTGCCCACGCCCGAAGCCCGCAAGCCGCGTCCGCGCAGGTCAATATTGGATGCTTGTCCGAAGCCGCCGATGGAAGAAGCTGCACCTCCTGCGGTGCTGTTTCCTCCCCAGCCCTTGTTCTTGACGCCGAGCTTTGCTCGTGTGCGCTGGTCGACCTGAATGCCACGGATGCGGCCGTCGTTGGCCTGTCCGATCATGCCCATACCAACCGTCGACTCGCCAGTGCCATACCCGACCTCCTTTTCCTCCTTGCCAAAAGCCAAGCGGTTCTGCGCCTTGCGAAGGTCCGTCATGGCAAGCGCCTCCTTTGCCTTGCGGGCGCGTCGGCCACCGCGCTTGCGTGAAGGCTTGTCATCCGGCACGGGGAGCGCGCGCTGTCCCTTGTTGGGTGGTGGTTCTGTGAGCTTCTCCAGGCGTTCGAGACACGACGACTTGAGCTCCTCTCCCGTAGAACCGTCCGGGCTTGAATGGATGCGATCGACTCGAGCAGCCAGCACAAGCTTGGCCGAGACGATCCTCATGGCTTGCTTCTTTAGGTCGCTGGGGATGCCGCTAATCATTTCCGAGTTAAAGACGTAGCCCTGCTGTCGGATGCCAATGTTTGTAGCCAGACCCGACTGCTTCTTCTTGGAACCCCAGGACGCAATGTTGCAAGCGGGTGTCTTGGATAGACCTGTAAGTCCGCCTGCCGCATTGAGGAGTTGTGCTGCTGTGAGTGAGCCGATCAATGCCGTCAAGTTTGGCGCAAATATGTTCATGCGCGATTGAACGTATTCGGTCAATGTCTGCTTGGCCTTGTTGAGCGCGATAACCATCTCGCACGCTTTGACGACGCGTTGTAGCTCCTCCGGGGTGATCTCATGGCCCTTGGATGTTGTCGCTTCCACGGTCACGATCATGAGCGATGGACCATCAAGGACTGACTTGAGGCTGATTCCCAGAGGATTATCGGTCGAGGTCTGCAGAGCCTTGATGCTCTCCGAGTCCAAGGGGCCGTTGCCTAGAATGGCCACCACCTTGGCATACTCGAGGGGTGTCGTAACCAGTCGCTCTAGCTCGGGGAATCGCGTCGAGTAGTGGTCGCGGATGAACTTGTGCACCAACACCACCTCGCCGTCGATCTGGGTCGAGAGGCTATTTGACTGCGTCAAAAGGTGATACTCAGGATGGTCCTCGATGTTGCCGAGGTTGGTGTTTTGCGTCGCGGCTTGCGATCGATAGTGTGTGATCTTCTGTAGCGTCCGAGGTTACACGTCAGGGCTGTTCGTCAAAAGAACCGATGTAAACGAATCGCCCATCAAGACGCGGCCGTTGAGTTGGCCTGGGGGAGTAGCACTAACCTCGAGGATTGGCTCCAGCGTCTGCATCAGACTGGCCACGCTCCGGACGTCTTTGACGGCACCGAGCTGCATCTTTTCGATCTTGGCCTTTGTCGCCTCGGCATCTTCCCGGTCGTTGAGGTCCTTTTCCGATTCCTCCTCGTCCTTGTCGGCGATGCCGCCGTCCACGTCCATGGCGTCGCGATCGCCATTGTCCTCCTTTTCTCGCACGAGACCACCGTTCTCAATCTGGTCGGCCTCGTCGCCTGAGCTCCCGAAATCGTTGAGAAGATCTTCTGCGACTGTCGACATGATGGCGGCGTGTGGCAGATCGACGATGTGGATGGGTCAGGGTGATTGTCGCGACAAAGTTGAGGAGGGCGGCAGCTGTGTTAAACTAAATATTTGCCTTGACCAGGCTGCGAGGCTGAGAAGCGCCACACCTGGGTATGGGTCCGTGCACTCCACTTTGACTCTTGCCGTAGACAAGCCACAATCCAAAATTTGACCTTTGCTCAGTCGCGTTTGCTGTTGTCTTCACTTGTCATCCTCACACCCTCTTCATTCTTTCTAATTCCTCTTCTGCGACGACCTAACATCGTGTATCTTCTCAACAGCTCGGTAGAGATACGCGTTGCCCCTCATGGAGTCATCAAGGGGCCCCCCGAGGGTCAAGAACAAGGCGGCCGCGCCCGTCCAGATCAGCGCCGAGCAGCTCCTTCGAGAAGCCGTTGACCGGCAAGAAGGCGGCGTTCAGGCGCCGACTCAGCGTTTCGCTGATCTGGAAGAGCTCCACGAGTTCCAGGGCAGGAAGCGCAAGGAGTTTGAGGACTATGTGCGCCGCAATCGGCTCAACATGAACAACTGGATGCGCTATGCGCAATGGGAGCTCGAGCAGAAGGAATACTCCCGCGCGCGTTCCATCTTTGAGCGCGCCCTCGATGCCCACCCCAACAATGTCCAGCTCTGGGTTCGATACGTCGAGGCGGAGATGAAGGAGAGGAACATCAACCATGCTCGCAACCTGTTCGACCGCGCGGTGGCGCGGCTGCCGCGAATCGACAAGCTCTGGTACAAGTATGTGTACATGGAGGAGATGCTGGGCAATGTGCCCGGAACTCGACAAGTCTTTGATCGCTGGATGCAGTGGCAGCCGGACGAGGCGGCATGGAGCGCATACATCAAGCTCGAGAAGCGATACGGCGAGTTCGACCGAGCGCGCGAGATCTTCAGGACCTTCACTATGATCCACCCCGAGCCTCGAAACTGGATCAAATGGGCCAAATTCGAGGAGGAGTTTGGGACGAGCGACCAGGTGCGCGATGTGTTTGGGGAGGCAGTCGAGGCACTGGGTGACGAATTCGTCGACGAGAAACTCTTTATCGCCTACGCTCGATTCGAGGCCAAGTTGAAGGAGTACGAACGCGCTCGTTCGATATACAAGTACGCTCTCGACCGACTCCCGCGATCCAAGGCCATGATCCTTCACAAGGCATATACAACCTTTGAGAAGCAGTTTGGCGATCAAGACGGAGTCGAAGATGTGGTGTTGTCGAAGAGGAGGGTATACTACGAAGAGCTTGTCAAGGAGAACCCAAAGAACTACGACGCCTGGTTCGATTACGCAAAGCTGGAGGAGTCTTCCCAGGACGTGGACCGTATCCGAGACGTCTACGAGAGGGCCGTGGCCCAGGTACCACCAACACAGGAGAAGCGACATTGGAGGAGGTACATCTACCTCTGGGTTTTCTATGCTATATGGGAGGAGATGGAAGGCCGGGACGTGGAGCGCACACGACAGATCTACAACACATGCTTGGGACTGATCCCACACAAGCGGTTTACGTTTGCCAAGATCTGGCTCCTAGCAGCGCAGTTTGAGATCCGACAGGGCGAGCTTACAACAGCACGCAAGATGCTCGGCCGAGCCATTGGCATGTGTCCCAAGGACAAGATCTTCAATGGCTACGTGGACCTGGAGCGCAAGCTGTTTGAGTTTGTGCGATGCCGAACGCTGTACGAGAAGCACATCGAGTACAACCCGGCCAACTGCCAGACATGGATCAAGTTCGCGGAGCTCGAGCGTGGCCTGGACGACCTGGACCGGACGCGCGCCATCTTTGAGCTGGCGGTGCAGCAGCAGCAGCTGGACATGCCGGAGCTGTTGTGGAAGTCGTACATCGACTTTGAGGAGGAAGAGGGCGAGTACGAGCGCACGCGGGACCTGTACGAGCGGCTGCTGGAGAAGACGGACCACGTCAAGGTGTGGATCAGCTACGCGCACTTTGAGATCAACATACCAGACGAAGACGAAGAAGAGGTCGAGGGCGACGAAGAGCAGGCTGTCAGCGACGAGGCCAAGGCAAGGGCGCGCAAGGTGTTTGGGCGGGCGCACAAGAGCATGCGCGACCAGGACCTCAAGGAGGAGCGCGTGTCGCTACTCAACGCGTGGCTGTCGTTTGAGCGGACGCACGGGTCGGCCGAGGACGTGGAGGCGGTGCAGAAGCAGATGCCACGCAAGACGAAGCGGCGGAGGAAGCTCGACGACGACTCGTGGGAGGAGTACGTCGACTACGTGTTCCCGGCCGACGATCAACAGGCGGCGAACCTATCCAATGTCATGGCGCTGGCGCAGAAGTGGAAGCAACAGATGGGCGGTGGCATCTCTGGCGAGTGAGGCTGACGGGGATGTGTGTCTCTATGCGTATGTTTGCGCCGCTGTGGTGTTGAAGTGCGCCAGCAGGCGTATCAGGCCTTGTCTGGTTGTTCGTAGCGACTTGGGTTTTACAATATACCATTTTCCCAATCCCCATGCCTTTTTCGCCATGCATGAACGAACACAGTGTCGGCCCAACGAATGCATGCCCTTGGTATCAGTTGCAGCGCATGACCAAACTCCTCTGCTGACGAGGTTTGCATGCGGCTGAGCTGCTTGCTAGGTGGGGAACGTTACACTTGCGTGCATGCACTAAAGGAGGCCAGCCTCGGGGTTGAGGGACGCGGCATGACGTCACATCCCGCCTATGACGACTTGGCAGCCCCGGACCAAGTTCAGTAAGATCCAAGGCCGAGGACACGGCCCCACAGCCTCTAGAAGCAGATAGGGCGACGCTTAGGCTGTGAGGGACAGGCACAGGGTCCAAAGGTGAGACTCCCTTGCAGAGAGGAGCAAAACAGAACAGGTTTCGTAATATAAGCCCTTCGTAATACGTCGTGATCGTTAAGTTGTTCTAGATACAGACGAGCCAGATCCAAACATCCAAAATCCCCAATAAATACTAAACAACCTCGTGCCAAACAGTCAGCTGACAAACTGAGGGAGACAGCACGACAAAAGAAAAGACAAAAGCCTCCAGGAAACCCTTCCTTACCTTTTTCTACCATAGTAAACCCCTTTGGATCGTTATATCTCCGTGTCCATTTCCGCTTCCCTTGCCTGTCCATCCAATGGCCGACTATTGATCTGCACACCCACCCCCCACCCTCCTCACAGCCGTGCTTCCCGAGCCCGGCCTCCCACGTTCCCACCCCGTCATCATAGTGCATGCCATCACGAGATTCATTAGCAGCCCTCCTCACACCGCCCGAGGCCCCATTCCCAGGTCCTGCTCCAATCATCCATCATCAGATCGCTCTACCAGCACAGAGCCGTTCGTCGTTGTCCGACTGCATGA